>JAUCBJ010008796.1:0-97252 GCA_032718475.1 Nemertoderma westbladi
AAAAGAGTTCTGATGTTGGGTAATATGTATAAAGGTATAATAGTCTGACAGTTGATATAATATAGTATGACACAATAGGTAATATATAATGGCGGTAGCGGACGGTGACAGAAGTCCCCGTTCCACCCTACTGATCTGACTGAGTAAACTGAATAACTGACCGGTATGATTACTGGTAACTGGTTATATTGCACGGTGGCCTTATTGCTACTCAATCGATGCCTTTCCCCCCTCTGATTGGTTGATACCCCTGTTGGCACCCTTTGCCCCCCTCTGAAGTGCTTCCCTTCGCCCTTGCTGTTCTCTCTCTTGTCAGGGGAGTAACCCCTGACCCTTATTGTGTGTGTCTCCTTTGGGGCCTATTGTCCCCGTTTACTGGGCTGACAATAGGCTCCCAATATTGCTTTATGGCTCACTCTATGGGTTTGTGTTAGCGGAATTGGATAAGCTAACACTCCCCCCCATGCTATCTTCCCGGTGAGAAGATAGCATCCAACTCAAGTGCGCTACAATTCCGCTGGATCCCGATCTATTATCGGGTGTGGGGTGGGTCTATTTTTTCGGAGTCGGCTTTCCAGGCCGCTCCCTATGGGTATGATGTCACTACCCTCTGGCGTCTCGTGTCGGGCCGATCGTGCGCTTCTCTCACACAATTTTTGTTTCCCCAACACTCTCACCACTCTACTCCAACTCTCGCGTACTCCCGGACCTCCTCGTCCCACACTCTTCCTCTCACTTCTCCTCCCCCACACTTGAATTGCGCCCACGCTCTCTTCGCACTCCGCACTATTACCTCTCCACTCTCTTGTCACTCCCTAAGGCTTTAATCTCTAATGCTACCCCTGTGCTATCATACTATCTACCTACTGCTTACTAACTCTAACTATCTAACTAACTCTGCTAACTACTAACTCTTACTACTTCTAGCTCTAACTGAGAGCCTCTAACTTTCTACTGACTCTAACTCTCTACTAAGTCTAACTAACCCCTACTAACTTTCTACTTCTACTAACTCTACTTGACTCCTCTGAGTCTACCAACTCTGCTAACTAGCTCTACTAACTCTACTCCACTAGCTCTGCTAACTCTACTCCACTAGCTCTGCTAACTCTAAACTAGCTCTACTAACTCTACTCCACTCTTCTAACTACGTGGCGCTTGCGGTGCCCACAACCATTCTACTATCTGGCACCCTATGTGCCCTTCTACTACTCAACTACCTCTCTAGCTCTACTACCTGGCACCCTATGTGCCCTCTCTGCTCTACTCTACTAGCTGGCACCCTATGTGCCCTCTCTACTACACTACCTCTTTAACTCTACTACCTGGCACCCTATGTGCCCGTCTGTACTCCTCTACACCCCCTTTACGTCTCATCGCCTACACGTGACGATCTGCTCTGCTCTACTCTACTATCTGGCACCCTGTGTGCCCTCTCTACTACACTACTACCTCTCTAACTTACTACCTGGCACCCTATGTGCCCGTCTCTACTCTTCTACTCTCTGGCACCCTATGTGCCCGTCTCTACTCCTCTACATCCCCTTTACGTCTCATCGCCTACACGTGACGCTCTGAGTGCCGGCAGAGTGGGTACGTTAATTATGTGAACTACTACTGACTCTACTAACTCTCTTCTAACTCTACTAACTCTTTTTGTGCCCGGCACCTCTTGTGCACGGCACCTTCTAACTCTACTAACTCTCTACATGGCGCTAACGGTGCCCACAACCACAACCGGTACTACGTACCCTCTTACTAACTCTACCTCTATCTACGTGGCGCTAACGGTGCCCACAACCACAACCGGTACTACTACGTACCCTCTTACTAACCTCTAACTCCCACTAACTCTAATTAACATACCCTGCTCTTACATCACACACATCATCACGCCCGTGCCCCACTAAGTTCAGCGCATTCCCTACTAACTCTAACTACGTGGCGCTTACGGTGCCCACAACCCTCTACTGCTACTACTAACACCCCTAACTAGCGGTACTACGTACCCTCTTACTACTCTAGCTCTCTCTACTAGCTAGCGGTACTACGTACCCTCTTACTCTTACTAACTCTCTAACGGTACTACGTACCCCTTAACTCCTACTCTCTAACGGTACTACGTACCCCTTAACTCCTACTCTCTAACGGTACTACGTACCCTCTAACTCTCTAACTATCGGTACTACGTACCCTCTAACTCTAACTAACTAGCGGTACTTACGTACCCTCTATCTCTAACTAACTAGCGGTACTTACGTACCCTCTAACTCTCTTCTACTAGGTACTACGTACCTACTAACTCTCTAACTATCAGTACTACGTACCCTCTAACTCTAACTAGGTACTACGTACCTACTGACTCTCTAACTAACTCTAGGTACTACGTACCTACTAACTCTCTAACTCTAGGTACTACGTACCTACTAACTCTAACTCTAACTAGGTACTACGCACCTACTAACTCTTACTAACTCTAGGTACTACGTACCTACTAACTCTAACTCTGATTAGGTACTACGTACCTACTAACTCTAACTAACTCTAGGTACTACGTACCTACTAACTCTAACTCTGATTAGGTACTACGTACCTACTAACTCTAACTAACTCTAGGTACTACGTACCTACTAACTCTCTAACTAGCGGTACTTACGTACCCTCTTTAACTAACTAACTAACTGACTAACTAACTAACTCTTACTACCTAACTTCTACCTACTCTATTATTTAATTATTTTCTTAATTTTAATTAAATAATTATTTTATATTTTGTGCGTGGGAAGGGCGTCTCGCCCTCATTCCCACCCCCCTCAGTCCAAAACTTTGGACGACTAAAACCTCTCACGTGCCCCTTCTTCCAGTAGGCACTCTCCTGCTGCCCTCCTATACGTCCTCTAACTCTTCGCCACACTCTCTTCGGTGCCACCTTTGCTGGCCTCCCCCTTCGTATGTGCGCTGGCATTAAGGCCCTCGACGACCCCCGCTCGTCCCTCGGTATACGCGGTGTCTGCCCGTGCAATGCCCCCTCGCACTGTGTCCGTCCTGCGTGTGTATGCAACACGCCTCCTCCTACTTTCCCGACTCCCTTATGTTTGCTAATGGGCTTCTCTGCCCCTGGTCTAGTCCTTTCACATCCTCTCCCTTTCCAACACTCTCCGGATCTGTGTCCTTTTACCACACATCGATGACATAGTCCGTTTGCGTCTGTGTAGGCTACACGATCTCGTTTGGGCAACGCTTGCCAATACTTGCAACTCCTGGTCTTATGGGTTCCGTCCCGATGTAATTGACATTGGAATCCTGGATTATAGCGTTTCCTGTATAGTCCTTCACGTATCGCGCTTAGGTTTATATGTACCGATTTAATGTTTTGGTTGTCTAGACTCGGCCTACTGGGTATATTGGGATTGTGTTTATTTTTGGTGTTATTTTCTTTCTGTCCCTGCCACGGTGTGGCCCTGCTACCACCTAACTGTGGACTAGCAGTCCCCTGTACGGCCGCGTGTGGTGTTGACTGTCCGCACGACCTGTTCTCGTCCAGGGAGTTCGATGTTCTCGCTCCTATCGGGGTATATTGTCGATATTGTGATGGGGGAATGTCACCCTGTCCCCCCCCAGCCGGTATGTTTGGTACTGGGGTTGATGTTAATACATTGGGGCCCATACGTCTATCTCCAATAACTCCCCCCTCCCCTGGATATATGTTATGTCCCTGTGTATTATTATAGTCATGCTGCTGTACCGATATAGGCCTACCTACCTCTCGCCTACCTACCGGTATGTACTCCGCGACTTCCGGGTTTAATCCCGTCGTTCGCGCTACCCCATCGCCTACTCTATCTCTCCCAGCATGGCCTATAATAGTATGTGCAGTAAGGCCTACAGTATGTCCTGCAGTCTGCATGTGCCCTTCCGAACCGAAGTTTATTCTTCGCGAATCTCGAATCTCCCCGCGACTACCGTACTCTCGATCGGCAGCTATATCCCGTCGGGAAGTTTCCCTCTCGATCCCCTCTCCTGTTCTCTTCTTCGTATTGGTACGTCCTGTACCCCTCTCCTGGCGTGCGGTGCGTTTCTCCGGGGCGACGGCAATCTCCCGAAGTTCGACCCCACTGGCTCCCTGACTCCATCTCTACTATCGACGGTCCGTTATCCGTCCTCGCACTCCTATCGTTCGTGGCGACACTTCTTCTACTATCTTCTCTTCTTCTCTTTTCTGTGTAGTATTCCGGCTCGTGAGGTCTCTCGTCGACCTCCCGGTTAAACTCCACTGTTCTTCTTCCCTCTTCTGGTCGGGCTCGACGCTTCGTCTGCCCTCTCGCGACGTCAACCTGCCTCTCTCTGCTCGATCGCACGCCGCTGGGGATACTCGCAATCCCCCTATTACTCTCCGTCGCCGGGTGTTGCGGTTTACCTGATTCGGCCCGCGCATTATCCGCTGACGGCTGTGGGACACTCTCTGCCCCCCCTCTCTCTCTACTAATCTCTCGCGGTGGGGTGCCCGTAGCCCCCCCCCACCCGCCACTTCTAACTTCACTATCTCTTACTACACTTCTGCACCCCTCTTGTGGGGCATTCTCTGCCCCCCCTCTCTCGCCACTAATCTTATGTGGTGGGGCGCCCGTAGCCCCCCCCCACCCGCCACATCTAACTTCACTATCTCTTACTTCGTCTCTACACCCCTCTCTAGTCGACGCACTGTCTCTACTACGGCTGGGTCTATTCACCCCCGCCTCTCTCTCTACTACTGCGTGGCCCATCAGGCCCACTTCGGGTTGGCTCAACCCCGCTACCTCCTGCCTACCAACTACGTGGCCTACCAGGCCGCCGTCGGGTTGGCTCAACCCTGCCACTTCCTGCCTACTAACTACGTGGCCTACCAGGCCCCCGTCTGCCGGGTTATGTACGTCCGACACGCTCATATTAATAGCACCATTCCCAATATTATTTGTTAAATCAATTAAATTATTAGAATTTGAAACGGGATTATTATTTAAATTATTTAAATTACTTAGATCACTACTATTCTCTAAACTTAAATTATTATTCGAATTATTTTGCGGGTTTGAATTGAAATTATTATTTAGAATATTTGTATTTAAATTTAAATTACTACTACCCGGTAAAATATTATTTCCTGTAATAAAGGGATTAGGGTTATTTACTACGGTACTATTAATATTAACTACTTCTGACGTACTACTACTACCCCCCCCCGCCCGTACGGCTACACCAGTTCTGGTTCTCTCGCCCGGTGCCTGTAAGTGGGGTCTCACTCTCTGACATTTCCAACCGCGCCAGTTCTAGTCGGCGCCGTTCTAAGTTTGGCTTGATATTGCGCAAGCCTCCCTATCCAGGCACGCAAATTATCCCGCCTGCGCTCATCCTCTATCCCCATCTCTCGCATATTCTGCTCGGTCAACTCTGCCCCTCTCGCAAGCATCTCAAACTGCTCGCTCTCTACACCCATCTCTAGCTCTCTACACTCCTTGGCCCTCTCTCTATACTCCTCGGCCTTCTCTCTACACTCCCTCTCCAACTCTACAGCCTCCTCTGAGAGTGTGGTTTCCCTTCTCAATTGCCACTCTAACCATTCCTGCTTACTCGCAGCCGTTTCTAATTTATACTCTATGCGTTCACTCTGTCGCACCCGTCTTTCTTTTACGGAGGATGTAGCAGACTTATCGGTTGCGACGGACTCCCGTCGCCCCTCCGTCCCACTAACTTTCCCCCGCTTCCCGGAACTTCCTCCGACCGACGAGACCGAATCCTCGAAATTAACCTCGGATTCGCCCTCCCCAGGTCTTCTAACTCTTACTTTCACTCCCCGGGCATCGACTAAGTATGGCCCTACGTACACTACGCTAGGTTCCATACCCCCACATTCCCATAGTTCAATCAGTTCGTTGACAACTCCCCTCGTCCTCTCCTCGGCTAATTCTCTCTGCCCAAAACACACTAGGTGATCAAAGTATCTGTTCGACTCACCTAGTCCTTTCCTCAGTCTCAGCTCGTCTACCTTCGCACCCTCCTTGGCCTCTCTCAGTTGCTCCCGGGTCGCGAGGTAGGCCCGTCGAAGTCGATCAGAAACCCCGACGTCCTCGTCGCCGACCTCTCCTCCGTCTCTCCGGGTCCGACGTCGTACCGACGGCCCCACCGTCGCCGTTCCGGTGGACCGTTCGTCGTCCTCGGCCTGTGGCTGGCCGGTGACATCGGTATCGTCGACCCTCGCTCCGCGTCGACTCGTCTTTCTCTTCTCCTCCCTTCTCGTCTCCTCTCCCTCGACTCGCTCTCTCGGTTGTAGACGACCCCCCACATCTTGGTTCGCCGGGTTGCTCGTTGTCGACGTGGCGTCAACCTGCGTCGACGTGGTCGGCGTAGCATCGACCGGCGTCGTGGGTTCGTATCGTCTCGCCGTGGCCTCGCGGATCGTTAGATCGTCGTCCGGGGTCCGCGGCGGTGTCGTTCCTCTCTCTCGCTCATCGTCGTCTTTGGTGAGCTGGTCAGTCGCAGCTGGACGGTATCTATTCTATCACTGTCAGGGCAGCTGGGCGGATCTAGTTCTGTCACTGTGACGGGATCTACGGATCCCGGTTTATCCGTTTGGGTTTTCTGCCCACGCGTCCCCGCCGTGTGTGAAAGGTAAAAGAGTTCTGATGTTGGGTAATATGTATAAAGGTATAATAGTCTGACAGTTGATATAATATAGTATGACACAATAGGTAATATATAATGGCGGTAGCGGACGGTGACAGAAGTCCCCGTTCCACCCTACTGATCTGACTGAGTAAACTGAATAACTGACCGGTATGATTACTGGTAACTGGTTATATTGCACGGTGGCCTTATTGCTACTCAATCGATGCCTTTCCCCCCTCTGATTGGTTGATACCCCTGTTGGCACCCTTTGCCCCCCTCTGAAGTGCTTCCCTTCGCCCTTGCTGTTCTCTCTCTTGTCAGGGGAGTAACCCCTGACCCTTATTGTGTGTGTCTCCTTTGGGGCCTATTGTCCCCGTTTACTGGGCTGACAATAGGCTCCCAATATTGCTTTATGGCTCACTCTATGGGTTTGTGTTAGCGGAATTGGATAAGCTAACATTATTACTAGTATTAGTATTACTAGTATTATTATTACTAGTATTAGTATTAGTATTAGTATTACTAGTATTAGTATTAGTATTAGTATTACTAGTATTAGTATTAGTATTCCTAGTATTAGTATTCCTAGTATTAGTATTAGTATTACTAGTATTATTATTACTAGTATTAGTATTCCTAGTATTAGTATTAGTATTACTAGTATTAGTATTAGTATTCGTGTTACTAGTATTAGTATTATTAGTATTAGTATTCCTAGTATTAGTATTACTAGTATTATTATTACTAGTATTATTATTACTAGTTTTATTATTACTAGTATTAGTATTACTAGTATTAGTATTAGTATTCGTGTTACTAGTATTAGTATTACTAGTATTAGTATTCCTAGTATTAGTATTACTAGTATTATTATTACTAGTATTATTATTACTAGTATTAGTATTACTAGTATTAGTATTACTAGTATTAGTATTCCTAGTATTAGTATTAGTATTACTAGTATTAGTATTCGTGTTACTAGTATTAGTATTACTAGTATTAGTATTCCTAGTATTAGTATTCCTAGTATTAGTATTACTAGTATTAGTATTACTAGTATTAGTATTAGTATTAGTATTAGTATTAGTATTACTAGTATTATTATTACTAGTATTAGTATTACTAGTATTAGTATTCGTGTTACTAGTATTAGTATTACTAGTATTAGTATTACTAGTATTATTATTACTAGTATTAGAATTACTAGTATTAGTATTACTAGTATTATTATTAGTATTACTAGTATTAGTATTAGTATTACTAGTATTAGTATTATTATTATTAGTATTAGTATTAGTGTTACTAGTATTAGTATTCGTGTTACTAGTATTAGTATTACTAGTATTAGTATTCCTAGTATTAGTATTACTAGTATTAGTATTCGTGTTACTAGTATTAGTATTACTAGTATTAGTATTACTAGTATTAGTATTACTAGTACTATTATTACTAGTATTAGTAGTACTAGTATTAGTATTAGTATTACTAGTTAGTATTAGTATTACTAGTATTAGTATTACTAGTATTGGTATTACTAGTATTAGTATTCCTAGTATTAGTATTGCTAGTATTATTATTACTAGTATTAGTAGTACTAGTATTACTAGTTTAGTGAAATTTACATCCCCGCTGCTGGTTCTTGAGGGTGAAGCAAATTTATTTCAACCTACTCTTTGGCCAACCAACTCTTTGGAAGTCATTAAATAGGCAAAAGTATAAGCAGAAATTACACATTAACAGAAAAAGCTATCAAAAAAGCATTGGCTTGGGGAATGTCCAAAACTTTTGGTTTCCATTGAATGTCGAAAGTTTATACAGTATACGCAATTAAAGATGATAAAACTTAAACATTTATGTTGCTCAATCAACAGCGAATTTTTTAAAAGACCAGCACTTTGAGTAAAACATAGAATAAATAAATGTATTTCTCTTTGGTGATGGCTACTTAAGGGAGGGTTGTTCCATGGTCCTTGTTTAATGGCTGGTGATTGCTACTTACGGGAGGGTTGTTCCATGGTCCTTGTATAATGGCTGGTGATTGCTACTTACGGGAGGGTTGTTCCATGGTCCTTGTTTAATGGCTGGTGATTGCTACTTACGGGAGGGTTGTTCCATGGTCCTTGTTTAATGGCTGGTGATTGCTACTTACGGGAGGGTTGTTCCATGGTCCTTGTTTAATGCCTGATGACTGCTACTTACGGGAGGGTTGTTCCATGGTCCTTGTTTAATGGCTGGTGATTGCTACTTACGGGAGGGTTGTTCCATGGTCCTTGTTTGATGGCTGGTGATTACTACTTACGGGAGGGTTGTTCCATGGTCCTTGTTTAATGCCTGGTGATTGCTACTTACGGGAGGGTTGTTCCATGGTCCTTGTTTAATGCCTGGTGATTGCTACTTACGGAAGGGTTGTTCCATGGTCCTTGTTTAATGGCTGGTGATTGCTACTTACGGGAGGGTTGTTCCATGGTCCTTGTTTAATGGCTGGTGATTGCTACTTATAGGGGAGGGTTGTTCCATGGTCCTTGTTTAATGGCTGGTGATTGCTACTTACGGGAGGGTTGTTCCATGGTCCTTGTTTTATGGCTGGTGATTGCTACTTACGGGAGGGTTGTTCCATGGTCCTTGTATAATGGCTGGTGATTGCTACTTACGGGAGGGTTGTTCCATGGTCCTTGTTCAATGGCTGGTGATTGCTACTTACGGGAGGGTTGTTCCATGGTCCTTGTTTAATGCCTGGTGATTGCTACTTACGGGAGGGTTGTTCCATGGTCCTTGTTTAATGGCTGGTGATTGCTACTTACGGGAGGGTTGTTCCATGGTCCTTGTTTTATGGCTGGTGATTGCTACTTACGGGAGGGTTGTTCCATGGTCCTTGTATAATGGCTGGTGATTGCTACTTACGGGAGGGTTGTTCCATGGTCCTTGTTTAATGGCTGGTGATTGCTACTTACGGGAGGGTTGTTCCATGGTCCTTGTTTAATGCCTGGTGATCGCTACTTACGGGAGGGTTGTTCCATGGTCCTTGTTTAATGGCTGGTGATTGCTACTTACGGGAGGGTTGTTCCATGGTCCTTGTTTTATGGCTGGTGATTGCTACTTACGGGAGGGTTGTTCCATGGTCCTTGTTTAATGGCTGGTGATTGCTACTTACGGGAGGGTTGTTCCATGGTCCTTGTTTAATGGCTGGTGATTGCTACTTACGGGAGGATTGTTCCATGGTCCTTGTATAATGGCTGGTGATTACTACTTACGGGAGGGTTGTTCCATGGTCCTTGTTTAATGGCTGGTGATTTCATTTCCAATGTCAGTTTTCACATTTGATGGCTTACAAATTTTCTATTTGTTTATCAGGGTGTACGCTATATTTTGACGAACAAATGGACACCGACAGGCATACACACAGATAAGATACCGCCACTGACATCAGAAATGAAATCACCGGACAAGGAAAATCCATGACGTAGGGAACTTTTTAGGCAATGTGCTTTGTAATTTTTTGACGGACAGATAGTCAGACATCCAAGAAGAGATATTGCTGTACTGATGCACATAAATTAGATTTAAATGTAAAACAAAAGTAACACAAATTACAGTCAGTAGAAGTGTAACAGTTTGCTATAACCAATACTATTACCACCAATTACAGCGATTTTATTGGCAGTAGCCACAGGAACAGCTGTAACCACTGTAAAGTTTGTCTGAAGTAGAATCTTTAATATGTAAATGTCTGTCGCTATACCTCCCTGCTATTGCAATATCTCATCCATGAGTAACTGTAACACAACATACACCTGTAGTAACACGAGGAAACTTGTAGCAAAGGTGATTGTGTAATCTATAGTTAGACAGTCGTGTACAGAAGGAATTTCCAAACTTAAGATTAACCTGCACTACAATATGAATTCCTCACTATACTCCTCGAACTCTACCTAAATACGCCGAAACTTTGTTAAATACGACCCAAATATCACACAGATCATTATGCAAAAACAATAACAAATACACCAAACAATGTACGTACCGGTATAAAGGTATTGTCTAACATAACATATAGGATTACCCCTAAAGCTTCGCAGCTTATTTCCAAGGGGGTCCTTTATGTTACTTGGTTACAAATACAATATTACACTACGCTAACCTAAAACCAATATAAAACGTAATTACACTATGTACATGTACAACTTTACCGAGAGCGTGACAATGCCCGACTCAACGATAAAGATGTAATGTACAGAACAATTTATTATAAAACGTAATTACAGTATAAATAGTAAATAATTAATAAACTAATAACTTACTGTAGGACTATTGTACCTATTTTTACATTGCACACGGAGGTGAGATTTAACGGCAGATTTAAAAGAATGTTGATTGTCTAGGTTTTTTATTTCACCAGGCAGAGCGTTACAGTTTTTAATACCGTTAAAAAAATGGAAGCTGAAGTAAATCTTTATTGAAAGATGAAAGAGAACAAAATATTAATAGACAAGGAAATTTTTATGATTATTGGACGTACTGGTCAGTTTATATGGCAGCTTTAAGACTCTGGAACGACTATGTGGAATTACATGGAATAGACTTCCAAAATACATAATCTCCAGTTCCAGTTGTCATAGGAAGTTCATTTTAGGCTCATTCGAATAATCTTTTCGCAGAGAACAAACTTACCATTTGGCTTGCAAACATTTTAACAGTGGGTGACTGACCAATCATAACTTTTTAAGAAAATTTGCACAGCATGTTTTATTATTTCCCCCCATCTAATGTTATGATGCATCACAACCCGTCGTCATCCTATATCAAATGGTAACTTTGTTCTCTGAAAAAAGAGCTTTCAAATGAGCATTAAATGAACTTCCTACGACCACTAGACTGTAGATAATATTGGGTAGGGCTTTTTAGTATATAAACTGATATTCTGGGTTTCATTTTTCACTAGCCCACGGAACCCCAGCCAAGCAGAAGGATTTTTTTGATATTATTATTTATGCGGCATAGTTTGTGCAATTGATATTGCGGTTGAGTTTCGGATTATTATGCCTTAATTATTTATATTGTATTGAATTATATACGTTTTTACTGATTGTAATTATTATTTATACGTATTGTAAATAAGTACGTAAATATAAGGAACTTATTGATTGTTTCATAACTTTATTTTATTGCCGCACCATTATTTATTTTACCCACATTTATACCATCTCACTGTATCTGTTGTATCTATATCTCTATATGTTCAATCAGTGTAGACGATTTGACCCTGTTTTTCAGCCGATCTCGCTGGCAATTCTGTAGTCTCCATGTCCCCATCCAAACCAAAGTGTGGCTCTATAAACATCACCCTTCCCCTCAACCCCCGCAAAGAATCCTCTGAAGTTCACACCACGTGATGTCGCAGGTTGTAGGCATGTTTTAGTGCGAACACTACATACAGTATGTCAAATTGTTCGAAACTTGAAAAACGTGGTGTACAAGGCTCCGTCCGTAGTCATGTATATTGTAGTCCTGCAGTTGGTATGTATCATTTAATGTTATGGTTACAAAAGCCTGTCTAACCTGCTCTTTCTTATTTGTAATGATAGCTTAGCGTTTATTGTTTTGGTTAAAAACCTACTTAATAACCTCCCTAATAACCTGTTCCTATCCCTCAACTGTTAATCTCCTTGTTTTTTTTTTAGAAAATCCTGCTTAGTTTTTCATATTTAATGACTTCTAGTCTAAACAGATAGATTAATATTGGGATGAAATAAAATATTTACATCGCCCTCTACTGGCCACCAATGAAAATGCTCAATTTGCAATAGAGCAATGTCATAAACTGGATGATCCTCCCAGCAATAGAAGTGACTATGTGGTGTGAAGGACATTCGCTCATTGCTTGCATGTGTAGCATATCCAATATCTACCCTTTTTGATTTTCTGGTATAGCCTATATACCATCAAGGAACCCAACAGTACGAGCCTAGCAAGGACTCCCATAAAGCGGCAAATGAAGTGCAAATGCAGTGGGGAAGAGTCCCACATTTAAGGTGGTACTCAAGACTCAACTCAACAAGGTCTGAGTTACAGATCCTGGGCAGCTGTAGACCACACTTTCCATTTGCGGATGTGGAGGTCCTCTGCCATGACCTTAAATAACAAATATTTCCAACATAACCTACAGATTATACTTACAGAAGTAATGTTATATTTATTATATTAAGCAAAATGTTGGTCAGAATCAATGTTCACTGTCAGGATTTTGGTCTACTGGCTATTCAAAAAAAATACTTCGGAGTCAAGGCAGCTTGTAAACTGTGACCACAGCTGTTGAGCTCCCTTCAATTTCTGTAATAAGAAGAAAAATAAAAATTCAGAAATCTGTAACATGTTGTATTAGTAATCAAATAATAACTATTAATCTTTGTTGGCAGACTGGATGTACAAAGCCAACGCCGTGTGACCCAAATGAACCCAATTGTGCAATTGCAACAACAATCCCAGGTCAATGGAGTACATGGGGAGATTTTACAACGTGCACATCATTATGTGCCGGAGGAGTGAAGGTAAGCTAACATGCGTATGACATACTGAAATATCAATAGAAAAATATCCTATAAGCTAAAGATTTACCGGCAAATAATATTGCTGCAACAAAATTTGATTACGTATTTGTAAACGTATTGTTGTGGAGTTTTGGACTTTCTGGTAACAAATGTATCATCATTAAATACGATGATGGAATCGGCCAATATTATTATTATAAATTATCATCAGGAAAAATATGTTAAATTAATATATCACATTTTATTTGTAGTATTACTCTACATTTCAATTAATAAATTAAGGTAATCTTTAAATTAGGTAAAAATAATTCTTAGCATAATATCTTCCACCCTTATTCACAGACAAGAAATAGGGTTTGTAACCGACCGTCTGGTTCTAAACCCTGTAGAGGGAAACAAACAGAGATGGAACTTTGTAACAACTTTCCATGCCCGAAGTGGAGTCCGTGGGAGAATTCTCCAAATAGTATTTGTCAGACAGATGAAGGAAAGTTCTGTGGTCTTGGGACCATACTTCAGATACGACAGTGCTTGTATCCCATTCCAGAGTTACCTTGTGTCGGAGAAACTACCAGAACATTCCCATGTTATAATATTCAATGCCATTGTAAGTGCTTCTTTATTATAAATGTTATTTCTTTTTATCAATATTGCTCATACAAATAGGTCTGGTGCAGCAGAACTATAAGCCATCACAAGTGAACCGTTTCGTTATAGTATTATTCTATACTGGTCAACCCATTCACACTCATCTTAGTTTTTTAAGGATGTTTCATTACCTCGTAAGAGTACCATATACAATGGTTTATGAACTCCCATATCATTAACCTGATTATGTTCTATGTAAGACAATAAGCTAATTGAAGCTTAGTTGTGACGAACCGTACTGTAATGTTATTCCCCACCATTATTCCTCTCAAAGCTCCCAAGTCAACACAAAGTCGTCTTTCAGAAACTTTACTATTACCCATCTTTAAATGTTCATAAATACTCATGGAATCACAATTTAATTGTTTTCCTTCTATATCTTAACAAGTAATATTTGAAATAAATAGTAGGGTATCCATACCATACACACCACAATAGTAGATGCTGCGAATGTCGAGCTACCTGTCTGAATATATTAGACAGCCATATCATTTCCTACAGAGCTTCCATTACTAAAATCGACAATCCAAAACTACAATCTGTGTAGCACTCCAGAACCAGATATGTTTGAAATCTTTTATATATAACTTTTGATCAACTGATTCCTCAGATTCATCATTCAGCAGTTTGAAAAAATGATTGCGGAATTCAGTATCACTGGAGTTCAATTTAGTTATATCTGTATGTAGGCATCCAATTAATGTACCTGTATTAAGGTACCTGTATTCTGCAGTGCTACCGCAATATTTACAGATACATTCAGGTGATAATGTGTTGAAACTCGTTGGTGTCGTGCAGAGTAAGTGGTGAAAACCGTGTGCTATTTTGTTCTACTTAGGACATGGCTACATTTACTTTACTTTACTTTTTGATATCGTTGGTTTGCTGATCTCCAAATATTTGATTTAGAAGCTGGACTCAAAGCATAATATTGATTAGTGAACTTATTTTCCTTACTTAGTTGGTGGTATTTATTTATTACTCCTTCATTGAAAACATTTGGATGTCTCGTGCTCCAAGCAACAAAATGGGGGGTGGGGGGAACCAATTTAACAATATTGGCTGGAAGTAACATCCAACAGGAGAAACCAAGGGATGATATAGCTGGGGAAGGGCAAGCTGGCAGGTGGACTAATAATCCACCTCCAGTAAGCCAGGCTAGGCACCTTTAGTACCGTAGAGCTAATGGTAAACTGTGCAATCAATATCAGTTAATTAATACCAACACTAAAACAAACTATTATTTTACCGGCCTATGGCCAGTTAGTCTATCAGTCCGGTTCAAGCCGGTGCAGCGTGCAGGAAACCTCTAATCACAAAGTCGAATGGATGGGATCCTAGGGCCAACACATTTGAATTTGATGCTCATTCAGCAGACCCATTGCGTTATGGTTGCTGTCACTGCTCCATCATCCTTGTCAAACTTATTTATTTCAAAATTGTTTATTGGTCAAGAATTGACAACAATGTTAAATCATCTTTCTTTAAGTTATTTATCATGGATCTATTATCCTTGAGTTCAGCTAGTGACGTCGGTAAAGCCATTTCTGATATCAGCATTTATTCCAGACAGACCGACCTATCTAACGGCACTACAAAATACTACACACTACTGTAGTTTTGCTGGTTCCACCACTGTACTTACATTTAGTTTATACATTGCCCTGGGTCTATAGCAATAGTGTTAACCAAGATTCATCTTCAGTATTTCATACCTGAATATGGATTGTTTTCAGCTGGAATCTAGTTCAGAAAGCGAACTGGAAAGCTATGGACTCATCCTGGAGCCTATGAGTCACATTTGACCAGTCAGGGGTCATGGTGTCCATGGTTGGTTATGATCAAACTGATATTGGGTCAGCCTGGGTTCGCATCTGGTCAGTCAAGAGTCACTTCCTGTTCAGGGATAGGTGGAATTTGTAAGAACACCTAAAAACAATGACAGAATCAGCCACAGTCAAAAGAATGATAGACCAGATTTTACCAGATTAGACCAGACAAAAATTGCCACAAGCAATGTTAATAACAGTAGATCGCAGCCCTAAAATTCTGCCAAATTTTGGATCTGCATATCATCTGAAAATCAAAAGGAATACAGTCTAACTTGTTTGGACAACACTAAAATGTCAGGACAACACTCAACTCATGTAATTCAAGTGCTGCAGTGTCAGCAGAATGAACAGTTTGTGAGCTTAGTCACCTGATGCTCTCGTCATCTGATAGGCCTTGGCAAGAGACTGGGGATCAGATCAATCAGTACCAGATAGGTGCTATATCGCCTCCTATTAAACTGCCTGGCAATGGAATTTAAGTACGACCTAATCAGAGTATGGTGCAGATCAACTGTGCACTGGCTTTAAAGCAGGTTTGAGTGTATGTACTATACTCTTCACTGATTAACTACTACTACTACTATATCTGCATGCTGCATGGCAGCTGCATTATGTATATTAAAGAATGCTGTGCTGGCTTGTCATAAAAAATGTGCCACCACAACTCTCTATCACCCATGACGTGATTGATCATCCGCATCTTCAAGGCCAGTGTCCTTTAAGAGGTGTCTCAAGAAAGTCATGGGCTGGCCACTATGCTTATTCACTCCATGAGGACGCCAAAGCACAAGATTATGCACTGGCTGGTCCTAACAGCAAAATCAATATACAACAAACAGAAAACACATACACATAAAATAATGAAAAATTTAATGCAAATCAATTCATCTTTGATAAGCAGAATTAGCTGCAAGAATTGTTTGTGCAAGTTTGATAATTATTGCAATATTTTGGCCTACACTAAACGTTACAACTGCATTCGACCCATCCTTTTGTATATTGCAGCTGCCATTAAAGTTGACAATGTTGGCATTGTAAGAATAACTGATTTCTTGAAGTCTACAGAAATCATTCTCTGTCAGGAAATAGTTCAGAATTCTCCATTCACTACAGATGAATTAAAGGACCTCACCTGCAAAACCTTAGGAATCAAGTCGGAAAAACCAACCACATGGTTGGTGGAGCGTATTTCCGAGTACATAGATATTCGGACAACGTGCGTTTCATCTACAAACCCTGTTATAGTAGAATGTGATGAAGAAATCGAATACATCAGCGAGACAAGCTACATTGAGTGCGGAGATCAATGTTACTATAGCGGTGAGTCAGCCATATTATACAGCTGTATGGATTTACAGGAGTCTCCTTTATACCTAGTTAGTGTGCTTGTTAGCACTTTGGTTGAGTCTGCACTATGGGCCAGTGTGTTAGCACATTGGTGGGTACTATACCCCAGTGTGATAGAAACATTGGTTGAGTCGACATTTTACTGACGACATTATTTAGAGAGTTTGGGGGAAGGGAAATGGCTGTAAATCCCATCTTGGAGAATTAATATCTATCACAATGTTCAATTGTCAATTAAGTGAAAGGAGCCAAAAACAATTTTTATTAAATTTTGTTTGTTGAAAAAGTCTAAATTAGAAATCACTATTATTAACATTATTATTATATAATTATTTGAACTTTTCAGGAATAAATCTATATACTTTAATAACTAAAAAGTGCAATAAGGTTTGTTTGCCAGGATCCAAGTGCACAGGAGAGGTATGCGAGGAGCAACTCATCAACACCAGATGTACCAAAAATTACTGCAACCCATGTAAGTTCGTAATTATTCATATATTATTCAGTTGTTGAAGGAACTGTTAGTCTTTACTCAGGAAATGGATTGTTTTCGGCTGGAACCCAGTTCAAGAAGCGAACTGGAAAGCTATGGACTCATAGTGGACCAAGTCATGGACCCAGTCCCAGATATACCATATTCTGTTTCGTAGGAAATACAGGAGCTCTATACAACTTTGTGCTTTTGCTTTTACACTTTGACCCTTCTCCAGTGATCACCACCTTATCGTGGCCAAGGTAAGACTTAGTCTGCGTGCTAGCAGAAAAACGAAATCTGCCTTGCCGCGGCATGACTTGTCCTCTCTGTTGCAACAGCCAAGTGTGAGATCCAGCTTCACACTCCAGCAGAGCAATAGGTATGAGGTTCTTGCCTCTGAGGCAGCAGATCACTGCAAGGGCTATACTGCCTTAACAGAAGCAGTTAAGTTATCAGCTGCAGATACAGTTCCTGTATACATACCCTCGAAACAGGGAAAAGGCCCCCTGGACTGACCACAAATTTCAGAAGTGCCGAAATTACCTCTATATTATGTGTGGGTGTGCTAAGCCACAACTTACAGGGGTGAAATCTTACGGCACAGAAGGTTCGCCATGTCCTGCAATTGTCTGATTGTTACAGTCGAAAAATTGTGAATAATATAAAACTGATATAATTATAATGGAATTATTGTTTGTACAAAGATATGTTGAGATATATTGATGTATAAAAACTGGTACATGAATGTCAGAATGTTACAGTTACATAATATTATCGGACTTTACAAATATACTGTAACAATATATAACTGTATAAAGGAACCAATCAAAACTATAGAACAACTATAACTAAGAACTATAATAAGAAAAATAATGAGAACTATAATAAGAACTATACTATAACTATGCTACTATACTATACTATACTATACTATACTATACTATACTATACTATAGACTATAGACTATAGACTATAGACTATAGACTATAGACTATAGACTATAGACTATAGACTATAGACTATAGACTATAGACTATAGACTATAGACTATAGACTATAGACTATAGACTATAGACTATAGACTATAGACTATAGACTATAGACTATAGACTATAGACTATAGACTATAGACTATAGACTATAGACTATAGACTATAGACTATAGACTATAGACTATAGACTATAGACTATAGACTATAGACTATAGACTATAGACTATAGACTATAGACTATAGACTATAGACTATAGACTATAGACTATAGACTATAGACTATAGACTATAGACTATAGACTATAGACTATAGACTATAGACTATAGACTATAGACTATAGACTATAGACTATAGACTATAGACTATAGACTATAGACTATAGACTATAGACTATAGACTATAGACTATAGACTATAGACTATAGACTATAGACTATAGACTATAGACTATAGACTATAGACTATAGACTATAGACTATAGACTATAGACTATAGACTATAGACTATAGACTATAGACTATAGACTATAGACTATAGACTATAGACTATAGACTATAGACTATAGACTATAGACTATAGACTATAGACTATAGACTATAGACTATAGACTATAGACTATAGACTATAGACTATAGACTATAGACTATAGACTATAGACTATAGACTATAGACTATAGACTATAGACTATAGACTATAGACTATAGACTATAGACTATAGACTATAGACTATAGACTATAGACTATAGACTATAGACTATAGACTATAGACTATAGACTATAGACTATAGACTATAGACTATAGACTATAGACTATATATACTATACTATATACTATATACTATATATATATACACCAAGGTTAAGGCAGAATCACCAGCCGATCGCCCCAGTGATTGGAAGGACCACTTTGAAAAAATTTGAAAAGCTCCTCAATATTGACAGGGTATTGCCTGATAACTTTATAGAAGTAAAGGTGTCTGAGTCTGTACTCCCAGATATTCCCATAGGTGATATCTCCTTTGCAGAAGCGAAGGCTGCTGCAAAGAGCATTAAGACCAATCAAGCCAGTGGAGTAGATGGTGTTCCCCTTGAGGTCTTTAAAATACCTGAGTGTTTAAAGCCCATCTTTCCCATCATAGCAGACATGTACAGAACAACAAGAGTCCCACAAGAAATGAAAACAAATAAGTTGGTGCCAGTTCCCAAGAAAGGCAACCTAACTCTCCATGGTTCTTTTCAGGGAATCTCATTGATCACGATTGCTGCAACGTCGTTATACAATAGAATTATATTAAATCGTATCAGGGATCCCATTGAGAGACTGCCCCATGGAAATCAGAATGGATTGAGTAAGGTCGTGAGACCATGGAGCCCATTTTGGCACTTCGAAGGATAATTGAAAAGTTATCAAAAAAGAAAGACAGACATCTGGCTGTTATCTTTGTTGGCTTTTTCAAGGCCTTTGATTCAGTCTCTCACTAACGTATGTTCAGCATACTTTCACTATATGGGATTCCTGATGAAATTATTGCAGCAATCAGATCAGTATACGATGGTTCGACAACATTTGTGTCTACTGTTGACGGTGATACAGAACCATTTGAAGTGTTATGGGGCGTCCTCCAAGGAGACACACTTGCACCATTCTTGTTCATTATTGTGGTTGACTATGTTCTACGCATGTCCTTAGATCATCATAATGATGATGGGGTGATGATAACTCCACCTACTGGCTCCAGAAGTTGAGGAAATCCTGCCAAGTACCTAACTGATCTAGACTTTGCTGATGACTTAGGAGTACTCTCAGAAACATTAGAGGGAGCCCAATGGCTCCTCAGCTCATTAGAACATGCTGCTTCTAGTGTTGGTCTTTTTATTAACTCCAAAAAAGATCAAAATTTTGACAGTTAACTTTGAAAGTCCTCAGCAAGTCTCTGACTGGATGAGTGTAAGCTCAAAGGATGGTATAATTGAGCATGTGGACGACTTATGTTACCTGGGATCATAGATCCGAAGTCATGTGAGGACCTTCGAATACGTAAGGGAAAGGCATGGGCAGCATTGAATAGGCTTTCCAGGATTTGGAAGTCACATAGAATTAGTCGGAAACTTAAGATCATTTAGAGCAGCAGTAGTTCCAGTACTACTCTATGGGAGTCCACGCTGGGCTCTAACTGCTGAGGACACCAAATCTCTGTGTGAGCGGATTCAATTCCATTACATTATCCACCCGAAAATGTGACCAGTGGCATTTTACTAATATAGTTGAGGATACGAGATTACCAATAATAATCTCGCCTCATAACCAACTTTGGGGGGGGGGGGGGCGATACAAGCCCTAAAGCCACAGAGAGAGGTGAGAGGTCAAACCACCTCGGAGGGAGAACACAGCTAGTAGAGGCTAGCGGCAGGGGGAAACACTCACAGGGAGTGCCAAAGTGACAATTAGTATATTAGCCAATAGCCACTGGGTACAGAAGGCCAAGTAGAGTAAGAGGTGAAACCAATATCTGTGTGTATCAATCATATATTATTCTGTATTACTGATTTACCAGTCAGTTGATCAATCACAGAGTTGCAGACCGGTCATAGTTTACGACCGTCGCCAACCAATATCTATTACTGATTTACTGCTGTCATTCTGTATTGTGGTATCAATTACGTACTGATTCTGTGCTATTATCATTCGGAACATTAACATTGAGAAACACAAACTCTGTTATTTTCCCCGACGGCCTTTGGCCAAACAACAATAGCTCAACAGCCCCAGCAGAATGGTGACGCATACTAAATCTAACCCGGTCGGGATCTACGATCCCGTCACAGTCGTAAACTGCCAGCCTACTAACAAACTGTGACTGCAAGACAAAAAGATGAGCAAACAGGAGCCCCGACAGTCAGAAGGGGAGAGAATGCCGCTGCGGATCCCGGACGACACCAACCAAACGATCCGAGAGGCCGCGATGAGACGGTATAGGCCTGCCACTCCGGATTTGCCAACGAGGGACGATCCAGCAACCCAAGTGGAGAGCGGCTGTCAACCACGAGAGAGAGGCGAGCGATTCACGACGACGACGGCGGTCGGAGTACCGGAGTTGCCGGCCAGCCTCAGGCCGAGGGCAACGGACGGCCCACCGGAATGGCGACGGTGGGGCCGCCGGTACGATGCCGGACGAGGAGAGAAGATAGAGTCGACGAAGAGGATGTCGGGACGAGTGATCAGCTATGACGGGCCTACAACGCCACAAAGAAATTACTCAAAGAGGGCTAAGGAGGGGAGAAAGGTAGACCAGCCTAAACTATACGAGAGGCTAGGTGAGTCGAATAAAAATTTTCGTTATTTAGTCCGTTTTGGACAGGGAGAACTGGCGAGTGAGAGAGTGAGGGGGGTCACCACGGAACTGTTTGAATTGTGGAGGTCCGGGGTAATGGAGCCAGACGTAGTGTACGTAGGGCCTTACTTAGTGGATGCTAGGGGAATTAAGTTAGTGGGATGGGCAGACCCACACGACGGAGCTGAGGTTAGGTCGTTAGGTGTCGTCGGTTAGCGAGAACCCTAGAAAGCGGGGGAAAGTTAGTAGGACAGAGAGGCAATGGGAGTCCGTCGCGACCGATAAGTCCGCTACATCCTCCGCTAAAGCAAGAAGGGTGTTAGAGATAGATCTGGCGTGTCAACTAGACATTGTGGCGCTGGATCAAAAGGAATTGGAGAGACAATTAGATGAGGGAACTGCATTATTGGAGAGGGAGAGAGAGTTAGTGAGAGAGAGTAAAGAGAGGGCTGAGAGGGTAGCGAGAAACTTTAGAGAGTGCGAGGAGAGGAGGGCTGAGAGGATTGCGAGAGAGGCAGAGTTAGCCGACCAAAGCATTAGGGAGGATAGAGAGAGAGAGAGAGAGCGGGAAAGCGTATGCGGGATATGCATACCCGGTTGAGGGGGATTATGCAATACCAGACGAAGCAAAAACGCCGGTTAGAACTGGCAAAGTTGGGATTATCGGAGAGTGAGGCTGGTTCGGGTAGTATTTACGAGGAGCCAGAAGTAATGGAAACCTTTGTTAATACCCCACTTACAGGTGCCGGACGACAGACCCAGGACTGGTGGAACCGTACGGGCAGGGGGGGGGGGTAATAATAATACGTTAGAAGGAATTAATATTAATAGTACCGTAATAGACAACCCTAATCAAACCTTTGTTGCAGGAAATAATATTTTATCCGGTAATAATAATTCTAATTTAAATGTGCAAAATAATCAAAATAATGATTCTAATTTAAATGTGCAAAATAATCCAAATAATAATTCTAATTTAAATGTGCAAAATAATCCAAATAATAACCCTAATTCTGAACAAAATAATTTAAATAATTTAAATAATAATTTAGGTAACAATATTAGGTTAAATAACAACCCTGAGGAAATTAATCAAAATAATATTATTAACAACGGTGCAATTAATACAAATGCAGGGGGAACAGGTGGCCCGGCCAACGAGAGCCTGCAAGGCCAAGTAGTTACAAAAGGAGTAGCAGGGGTGAGTCAACCCAACGAGAGCCTGCAAGGCCACATAGTCACGCAGGGAGTAGCAGGGGTGAGTCAACCCAACGGGAGCCTGCAAGGCCTCGCAGTCGCACAGGGAGAGGAGGGGGTGAGTAGACCCAGCCAGGGTAGAGATAGTGCGTCGACTAGAGAGGGGCGTAGAAGCGAAGTAGGAGGTAGCGAAGAAAGAGGTGGCGAATGGGGGGGAGGGGGCTAATGGCACCCCACCACGAGAGATTAGTGGCGAGAGTGGGGGGGGGCAGAGAATGTCCCACAAGCGTCGGCGGACAATGCGCGCGGCAAGTTAGGTGAACCGCGGCACCAGATGACAGAGAAGTAGGGGGATTGCGAGTATCCCCAGGAGCGTCCAGCCGGACAGAGAGAGAGAGACGTTGGCGCCATGGGCGGGCGGGCGAGAGGACGTCGGGCCCAGTCAGAGGGCGGGGGAAGAACAGTGGAGTTTATCCGGGAGGTCGAAGCGAGATCTCACGAGGGGGATCACTACACTGAAGAGAGAAGAAGTGAAGAGAATAGAAGAAGCGTTGCTACGAGCAACCGGAGAGGAAGGACGGACAGTGAACCGTCGGTAGAAGAGATGGAGTTAGAGAGTCGGTGGGGTCGAACTCCGGGAGATTGCCGTCGCCCCGGAGAGACGCAGCCTGGTGAGATATACCACACACCGGGAGAAGGGTACAGGATGTACCGGTGTGAGGACGAGGACAGGAGAGGGGATCGAAGAGGAACTTCCTGATGGAATATAGCTGCCGATCGAGAGTACGGTAGTCGCGGGGAGGACTTCTTGGAATATTTGAGAAGATTAAACTTCGGTCCGGAAGGACACAGGCAGACTGCAGGACATACTGTAGGCCTTACTGCACATATTATAGGCCATGCTGGAAGAGATAGTGTAGGCGATAGGGTATCGCGGACAACAGGATTAGATCCGGAAGTCGCGGCATACATACCGGTAGGTAGGCAAGAAGTGGATAGGGCTATACCGGTACCTGCACACCAGTATGACTATAATATGCAAGGATATAATATATACTCAGGGGAGGGGGGAGCTATTTCCGATAGATGCATGGGCCCTAACATGGTAACATCAACCCCAGTACCAAATATAACACCGGTGGGGGGGGGGGGGGCAGGATGACATTCCCCCATTGCAATATCAGCAATACACTCAACCAAGAACAAAAACCCCAAACCCTTCAGACCCAAATAAGTCGTGTGATAGAGAGATATGGAGGGGACCGTTACCCCCAGTGATATATCCAATGCAGAGAAGGTCGACAGGCCCGACAGGCGAACCGCACCCAACAGCAGGGGAGTCTGCACAGCAACCATCAAACGTGCTAGAAGTACAAGCGATGGGAATGGCAACACTCATCGACGCGCTTAAGACCAGGATCGAGCTGCCACCAGTGGAGCCGTTCAAATTCGATGGTAGTAAACCAGAGGAATATCTGCAATTCCGGCATATGTACAGTAACGAAATATTGACAAAGAATCTGACGCAGGCGGAGTGCCTAAAATACTTACAAGTTTACACAGGGGGGCCAGCATACGACATCGTAAGGCAGTACCAAGGTATCGAAGGTGGATTCACGACTGCATGGTGGGCCCTTCGGACAGGGAATTCGGACATCCTGCTAAGATCATCCGACAAACCTTGAGGGGGATAACATCAGGCGGACTACAGGATAACCCTGTCAGCATCAAGACTGTTGCGAATAAAGTCGAAAAGGCGCTGATTGTGCTAAAGACCTTAGATGCGCCTTACGAACTCAATGCATCTAATAACATCACCACAATAGCGCAGGTACTACCGATCTGGCTGAGGAATAAGTGGAGAAAGATCGCCTTCTCCAACAGAGAGAAGAAGGGTGCGGAGCCAGGGCTAGAGGAGATGTCGAACTTCCTTAATTATGAGGCGGAGTTGATTACATCTACCTATTTGGATGGACACTCAGCGGCCCAATCAAGTCTAGAATTCCGTTCAGCGTGTCAGAATCCTCAGGGTGCATGTTCGCAGGCACAATGAGAGAAATGGAGGACGAGGGAGCAGAGGAGAAACCAGAGACGGGCGATGGGGAGGACCCATATGAGAAGCAGGCCAAGGAAGAGAACCAGGAGTCGGGGATGGGTACGGATCTGGAACCACACATAGTGGAGTGTGGGAAAGGGTCGAGGACAGAGAAACACCGCCGACAGATGAGTCAGGAATAGAAACAACAACAAGAGAGTGGGCGGACGAGAATGGGGAGTATCGGTATAAGGATAGAGAAGAGTGGACGGCGAGATGTCCGGAGAGGTGTCCGGAACAGACGCCGGTCCAGTTGAGAGGCATACCGGTGGGGAGGAGGTCGAGTAAGAAGACAAGGTGGAAAGAGAAAGGATGTGCGAAGATTAGACCAGGGGCAGAGAAGCCCATGATCCCAGGCCCATGAGGCAGGAAAGTGGGAGAGGGCATGTTGTACACGCATAAGGGGGTGGCAGAGTTCGAAGGGGCATTAAATGGTAAGCCATTACGTGTACCGAAGGATGATCGGGGGTCATCGGGGGCTTTAATGCCGGCGCACATATTAAGGGGGAGGCCAGCAGAGGTGGCATGTACCAGTAAGAATGACATGAGGGGCGGCATTCTACCGCCAAATGACGACAAGATGAAGGGTGGCACTTTGCCGCCAGGGGACGACCACGAGGAGATCAGTGATATGACGGAAAGACCTGACTTAAGGGTGAAGGAGAAGTGAAGAGAAGTGAAGAAGATTCCAAAAGAGTTGGAATTGAGAAGAAGAGTGGCGCGAAGATTAAGAGGACCTATAGGGGGGCAGTGGGAGAGTTGCCTGCTGGAAGAACCGCCCTTAGGTTGTTGAGTCATCCAATATGTTGGACTGAGGGGGGTGGGAATGAGGGCGAGACACCCTTCTCACACGTGAAAAATATAAAAATAAAAATATAAAATAAATAACAAGCAAATAATAAAATAAGTAGTAAGATAGTAGAAAGTACTAGTTTTTTTTTTTTAACTTACTAGTTTATTATATAATTTGCACAATATCAGCATAACTCTTTTACAGGCACTTTATTAATAGAACAAAATAAATAATTCCTACACCGATACCGATAATAAAAAAAATAATAAATAAAGAAAGAAGGGAAAGAAGGGCCTGTTTAGAGGCCTATGACTACCACTGACAGTCAGTCTAGCTGGTGTTGGTATCAGCGTTAGTCAGGCGAATCGAGTCTGCGGACACCTGATGATAAACGGGGCGTTTGGTGGCGGATCTCGCTCCACGGAGACACATCAAACTGGAGCAGAGAAGCGTGAAGCTTATCTTCCTCCGCGTCCAGCAGATACACTCAGAGTAGCTGAGGTCGCGACGATTTTAGAGTTTAAGCGATAAATGCTTAACGAACTGTTGCATCGCTGGCGCGGTACCGCCAAAGGCTGAAAGTATCAGAGGCACAAACGACGACAGTTCGACCTCTCGGATGCGCTCCTCGTACTTCAGGCGTTTCCGCGCCTTGTGGTGGGAATAAGCGCCCTCGGTGGTCATGGCTGCATTGGTGGCCGCTAGAGGGTTGTAGACCGAGACGTCGAAGTAAGTCTTCTCGAACCGGCCACCCCAGAACCCACTGACAAGAGACGTCCAACCTCGCCTGATCTTCTGTGGAGGTGGATCTGTGGGTGAACTCCTCACCTGTTAGAGGCTGGAGTGTTGGCTCTACTGCGACGTTGTGGGCTACTTCGGTTAGCGCCCCTACTAGAAAGTACTAGTAGTAGGTAGTAGGTAGTACGTAGTAGGTAGTACGTAGTACTAAGTAAGGTACATAGTACCATAGAAGTTAGAAGTTGTGGGCACTGAGGGCGCCACATAGGAGCAGTAGTAGGGTACATAGTACCGTAGAGGTTGTGGGCCGCCCGAAAGCGCCACGTAGTAAGAGAGTAGATGGTATGGTATGTAGGTATACCATAGAAGTAGTAGCAGAGGGGTTGTGGGCATCGAAAGCGCCACGTAGTAAGACAGTAGAGGGTATGGTATTTAGGTATACCATAGAAGTAGTAGCAGAGGGGTTGTGGGCACCGAGAGCACCACATAGTAAGAGAGTGAAGGGTATGGTACGTAGGTATAACATAGTAGCAGTATTAGGGTACATAGTACCATAGAAATTTGAAGTTGTGGGCATCGAGAGCGCCACGTAGTAAGAAAGTAGAGGGTATGTAGGCATACCATAGTAGTAGAAGGGTACATATTAAGAAGGAAGTAGGAAGGTAGATAGGATGATAGCACAGACAGGGGGCAACATAGATAAAATTAAAATAGAACTAAGAAAAATTGGCACTTTGGGGGTGGTAGAGAACACAGGACATTGTGGAGCAGTAGGGATGGGCCAGCTCATGGGCCTTATCTGCCACAAGCCGATGGACTGGGGCAAGTTCCGGGAGGAGCACGGAGCGGGCACAGGACATTGTGGAGCAGTGGCGATGGGCCAGCTCATGGGGCTTGTCTGCCACAAGCCGATGGACTGGGGCAAGTCCGAGAGGAGTACGGAGCGGAACTGGCAAACTCGCTGAAATGGGGAGCGAGGCCAGGGAAACAGGAGATATATCAGATCCGAAGGGGAGCGATAAAGATATATCAGAAGAGATATATCTTACAGGAGGATTGGATAATGATAGGTTTATTAAACCTATTCATGGCCGTGGTTATCGGAAGAGAGCCGTCGGCATTTCTGCTATCAGGAGCACCTCTAAATCACAGGAGAGCCTTTAAGGTGGCCTTTGAGGGTCTTGTAGACCACCCGGGGCTGAAGGGCGAGTTGGTGTACTACGATAGCCGACACCTAGTGGACAGAGAGGTGGATACACCCTACAAGATGTGGAAGAAGTTGGTAGCATATTTGAGGACCTATGGGGATTCCCTCAGGGGAGTTGGCAAAGATACCAAAAGGACACCAACCATAGATCTGGAAGGCAAATACGAACTCCTAAGTGCAAATAATTAAGTGCAATTAGTATGTACGTATGTAGATAATTAATCAATATAAATATATAACCAATATAAGTACTATAGTCATATATATAACCTTTCCCAATTAACTACTGGGACTGGGGACCAATTGACTATGACAGGAGGACGAGACACTAGACGAATCACGCTTCTTGAGTACGACGGCACAAAAGGGGAGGGTGAGGCTCGTCAGGGGTAGGTGGAGACATTAGACGGATCCCATTTCTCAAGTGTGGCCACACTAATGAGAATGTGGGAGCTTTACAGGAGGGTATGGAGGATAAAAACAAGGTATCTATTGAGTATAAGAGAAAGGGGGGAAAGGGGAGGTGTTGGCGCGTGAGGAAGTGAGATGAGTGCAATTCAAGCGTGGGGAGCGAGCAGTGAGAGAGGAAGAGTCCCAAGGGACCGAAGAGAGAGTAAGGGACAGCGAGGTCCGTGAGGAAGATTAGAGTGAAGTTGTAGAAAATTGTGTGAAGAGAGAGCACAATTGTCTCAAACAGAGACACCAGATACCTTGATGCAACATAGCTCACGATTGCAGCAAGGAGTGGTAGCAATAACACACCCAGGGGGGGCAGTCTGGAAAGCCGACCCCGAGAAAAGAACTCCACCCCACACCCGATATTAGATTGGGTTCCAGCAGCATTGAAGCGCACTTAAGGTTGATGCTATCTTCTCACCGGGAATATAGCATGGGGGCGGTGTGAGCGGATTCAATTCCATTACATTATCCACCCGAAAATGGGACCAGTGGCATTTTACTAATATAGTTGGGGATACGAGATTACCAATAATAATCTCGCCTCATAACCAACTTTGGGGGGGGGGGCGACACAAGCCCTAAAGCCACAGAGAGAGGTGAGAGGTCAAACCACCTTGGAGGGAGAACACAGCTAGTAGAGGCTAGCGGCGGGGGGAAACACTCACAGGGAGTGCCAAAGTGACAATTAGTATATTAGCCAATAGCAGGCAGGGAAGCACGTGATCAGAGATAGGAAAGCATCCACTGGGTACAGAAGGCCAATTAGAGTAAGAGGTGAAACCAATATCTGTGTGTATCAATCATATATTATTCTGTATTACTGATTTACCAGTCAGTTGATCAATCACAGAGTTGCAGACCAGTCATAGTTTACGACCGTCGCCAACCAATATCTATTACTGATTTACTGCTGTCATTCTGTATTGTGGTATCAATTACGTACTGATTCTGTGCTATTATCATTCGGAACATTAACATTGAGAACCGCAAACTCTGTTATTTTCCCCGATGACCTTTGGCCAAACAACAATAGCTCAACAGCCCTAGCAGAATGGTGACGCGTACTAAATCTAATCCGGTCGGGATCTACGATCCCGTCACACTCTGGAGGGCATATTCACAAGAATGCTACGCCGGGTTCACTGTGTCTAGAACAATGTACACATCTCCAACCAGACACTATATAACATTGGAGGTGTCGCATTGGTTCCCCCAAGCTTGACACTAGAACAAAGCCACTTCTACTTTGCAGGACATTGCTTTCACCGTGAGGACCAGCCAGTGCATAATTGGCAGCCTCATGGAGTGAATGAGCATGGTGGACAGCCCAAGACTTTCTTGAGCCCTTGAAGATTCAGATGATCTAGCAAATGTCATGGGTGATATGGAGTTGTGGTGGCGCGATTTTGTCAACAGGCCGGCACAGCATTCTTGAAAATGCAGCTGCAATGCAGCATGATGATCCTAGTAGTAGTAGTTGGTGCAACCATGACAGATGACACTGGGCATTAAGCTGACAGTTTCGGGTGTTTGAAATATATATATATTTTGAATCACGAAATGATCTTATAATACTAAACAAGTTATGCAGTTCAACTGTTAACATCAACTCGTCAAATGTTATACAACTATACTCTCATCAGCATAGCATGCACTGTACTATGCTTCATTTAGTTGGGATTATACCTTGGCTACTATATATCAGACCATACCTAGACACCTGTAATTCCATTGTATAAACTGAAATTGCAGGAAAAAATAAACTCAAATCCCTACTTTCTTGTTTGTTTTATAAAATGTTGTTAAACATTGTCTCTTACCAACATTCATAGGAATGTTTGGCAGGTTGGTTAAAGGAATTAAATCAAAGAGCCTTGATGCAATTCTGATATTCGTGGACATCAAGAAAGCATTCGATTCCATCCATAGAAGTAAAATGCTGGAAATCGAACAGCTTATGAAATCATTACTGGCATTGTATTGCTATATTGTGTCAGGTGCCAGATGGTGTGGTGAGAGGTGAGACTAAGCTTTTCCCAATCCTAGTGGGTGTACTGCAAAGCAACACATTAGCTGGCTGGCTCTATTCATAATTGTATTGAATTATGCAATGAGGATTATGTATTGGATTATGCAAGCCATAACTGGTGATGTTAACAATGCAAGGATGTTTAGAAACAGCACATATCCTGCTCATACCGTCACAGATACCAAGTTTGTGGATGACATAACCATGCTTTCTAATATAAATTCTACCAAATCCGAATTAATGACTTTGAATGTTAATGGAATCCTTACCATTGTTGACAAGCGTGAAATCGCTCAAAGGTCGGGTGTTATAATGCATGCACTCGCACTGTCTCCTCCTTGAATGGCATACTACCAATCTTACTACCAAAAAAATTACTTGAAAGAGGGATTGAACTCTGTACCTAGAGATTACAAGTCCGATGCTCTACCAACTTCCTGTATGAGCTACATGAGCATATGATGCTACTGCCTGTATGAAGCCTTATTACTAAAACCCAACTGGAAATTAACAACAACAAAACCAACAACAACAGAGTGAATACTAGAGGTCTCGCTACACAGACCTAAAAAACGTCAACTTCCAGTTGACAACTTCCAGTGCATTGGATCATGGATAGAGATCAGCAAAAAAGGCATATAAGTAAGCAAAGGCATGGGTAGCTCTATCATAAATGGATACCATCTGGAAATCCGACCTCTCCTTGCATCAGACGACAGGATGAAAATATACTTTTATACGTGGGTTAGACCTAAACACTGACAAAATTACTTGAACAATGAATTTATTGCTACAAAAGACTATTAAGGATAAGGACAGCCTTAAAATACAAACGACTACTAATGGAAGCCCTAAAAACATCAATGCGAGGCAACACATGAGAAACGCTATGCTTTATGGTGCAATTCCAGCTGTATCAATCTCAGTGAACACAGATTAAGATTTAGGTAGCACTGCTAGCGAAGTAAAAAGGAGATTAAACCTAATCTATTTTTTTTGCAACTAACAGAAGGAAAGCTCACATATCTAGACCAACTTGAAAGCATTGCCACTGGACTTGGGATAAAATATATTGATACAACCCTGAAGAATGCCTGGGAGAGCCGGGGAGAATGCCAGGGAAGCCTGGATTGCACCTTGGAACAGCATAATTTAACTGAACCTTCAACTGAATTATTTTGGGAATGAATCCAAGATGCCCTTAGTGGTGCAGATCCTTTGCATCAGATGTGGATGTTCGTGGAAATTTACTAACAAGCAATTGTTATAATCACATAATTCTCACTCAAATTTTGCCAGTAATGTAACATAGAAATATAAATCAAACTTGTGCGGCCAATATGCCCTGCCCTTTTAGTACCTTTGATTTTTTGAACTTTTTTTTGACTTTTTGAAAATAATATGCCATGAAACAAAACAAATTATAATGGTTAATCTTCTATCAATTAATTATATTCATATTATCTTCAATCAAATCCCCTAGAATAATGCCAATATATCACTTAGTTAATATATCAGTTAAAAATTATCATACCTAAATATAGTTAGCCTATCACCTCCAATATATCAGTTAATATCAGTCTCCTAAATATAGTTAGCGTATCACCTCCAATATATCAGTTAATATCAGTCTCCTAAATATAGACTACCATATAGGTTACTACTTCCTAATAACAGTTCAGTTCTGTAACAGCTCAGATATTTTTATCTTAATTGATGACAAATCCTTTAAAATTCTCTGTAAAAGCTTTTGTGGGATACTGATTCGTTTGCCTTGCTGGCCAGTTCCCCCCCGGTCGCTAGAATACTCTAAAAGGGATCTATAGGTAAAATAGTGCAAGCTACCAGCTTATTGGCTGATGTGCTGTACTGAGGTATCTGGGTTCCGTTTAATCGGCCAACCAGCTTAGAGAGGTTGCCTTAGCCCTGCTGTCCGTATCGGCCAATAGAATTTGAGTGGGCGTTGATTTCGACCTATCCCAGAGCTACTGAACTGAATTTTCCTATCTCACTGCTCATCCTCTGTGTTGGACGGGAGCTTCGGGGAATAAGGGTAGTTGGTATCCTCGTATAGGGATTCTAGTCTTATGATTCTTCATATGATTCTGTTGTTGTGTTCCCATTTTTCGCCATAACACCGGCTTTTGGGAAGAACTCTAGTAAAACTGCTTAAATTATCGAAGGTATAAACTGTTATCCTATCAACCTACCATCCTACCTACTAATCAATCAATCAACCTGATTCTGTTGCTAATCATATTGTTTGTACTGTTATTTACCGTCAGTTATTAATTGTATCTATTTGTTGATGGAAATATTGCTCTTTGGAGAATACGGATAAATCACCCAAATTTCCCAATTTTCTTGATACACTACAGGTTAGAGAGACAGGCTATATATAACAATTGCGATTTATATTAATGTGGTGTGTATTGAATCTAATGTTATTTAGCAGACCCTACATGAGTCAATTGCTGCTCTCTTTATGTGTGATCAAATTTACTGACGGTCGGCAGAATAGTGTGCATGATTGTAATTGATAACAAAGTATTTCCTAAAGAATACGCTTTATACTTTAATCATAAGCAGTATCGTTGCGTTTAGTATAAGTCCTAGTCCTGTTTAAATAGATAGAGCGCCACGTCCTAAAGGAACTGTTAATATTTCCCGAAAGCCAATAATATCTGTCAGAAATTAATTAATAACGATCAATCGAATAATACAGTAAGTTTACACTGCAACCTTACACTGCAATAATAAAATTTAAGCAGCCGAATTCAGCCTCCCGGGTGTAGATCCATCGGGTGAATGATCGCGCATGGGCTGTCTTCGGGTAATGTTTTGTTTAATAGCATAAAATATTGTCGTATGCTAAAGGTGTTTTAATTAACTAGAAGACATATAAATTTTGGCAGGTTGAACTGCTAAAGGTCTTCAAAAGCGCGAACAATAACAGTTTATAATCTTATTGCAGTAAGCAATAAGGTTGCAAATACCGTAGTGACCGGTAACCTGAACCGGTACTTCTGTAGGTCAGTAGGCCCAACTGCCAGAACCGGTACTGCTGTAGGTCCGTAGGTCCAACTGCCAGAACCGGTACTTCTGTAGGTCTGTAGGCCCAACTGTCCTAACCGGTACTGCTGTATAAGTACATTAGTATTATTCGAATTTGATTAGTGTATACCGGTAGGTCTTAATACTTAATCAGGGACTGCAGCCCTGAATTTTTATTGAGATTCTACTTATTTCTGTCGGTTTTATTTACTAGTAGGCTAATATTGAGCAGAAGGCGTGTGACCCTGCTCAGATTGTTCAGATAATTGTAGGGTGAGCTGCTGTCTGACTGTTGTTGAGTTTGGAGAGATTACGGCGTGTGTAGAGTTTGTCTGATAAAGTGCCGTTAGTAAGTTGGGGCAGCCATATGCTGTAAGGTCAATCCCCTCTTAAAGAATAAGTCGTACTACCGTGTTAGAACGCATACTAACTAACTGTTTCAGAATCTGCATATACTGTAGTTTATTTAGGCTTGATCGTAGTCTGCCAGTGTTTTAGCCTGTGTTTGTTTGTGTGGTCTGTTCAGGTACCGTAATAGTTATTACTCAAATATTTTGTAGGCTGGATTGTTGTCTAGCTATTCTTAGGCCTGAAGGGATTGCTACGTGTGTAGAGTTGTCTGATAAAGTGCCGTTAGTAAGTTGGGGCAGCCATATGCTGTAAGGTCAATCCCCTCTTAAAGAATAAGTCGTACTACCGTGTTAGAACGCATACTAACTAACAGTTTCAGAATCTGCACATACTGTGGTTTGTTTAGGCTTGATAGTAGTCTGCCAGCGTTTGGTTTGTATTTTGTTTGAGTATTCTGTACGGGTAGCGTAATATTTATTATTCAGAGTTTATGCGATTATTCGCAACATTCATGTCCCCAAGTTTATCCCTACAGTAATTGTGCTTGTTATACATACCGTTATAGTTAAATTAACCCCGGTACTACACGGGCTGCTTGGCGTAGGACAAGACTGGTGACATTGTGCCCTGGTCACTCCAGCAGATGCCGTGGTTCTTTTAACTGTTCAAGTATATTTAACTACTGATTATTTGTTATACCGGTACTTGTACCTAATTTAGGGTTTAGTGTACAGTGCTTTCCGAAGTAATTAGTGTGTAGGCAGTATATTTGTGTTGTAAAGTGGTTGATAGGCACATTCGTTAGCTCTATTAACTTCTAGGTAGGAACAATCCGTGATACATAACGTAGTACCTATAGCGATACGGTTATAGGTCGTCAGGCGGTGGTATTTTCCTATCTGGACAGTGCAATATATTTACTACTACTTATTATTTAAATACCGTAGTATTCTGTCAGTTGTAATAACCAGAAATCTAACCCTTTGTTAGACTGGTTTGTAGACTTCCTGTAAAATTACCCTAAAAAATTCGTACGTAATATTTTGTTGTGTTTAATTAGAGAATTAATCTCACCCGTATCGTAAGTAATTTGTAGTATTAAGTAACTTAGGTAAATTAGAATTATCAGTTTTAGTGTCAAATAAATAGCACTTCACTGAGAGCGCACAGCTTCCGTGTAGTGACCCCCAGAAATAATAACATTTATTTCAAATATTGACAAAACCCCTTTTAAACGGGTATATATCTATTATAAATCAACTCAAACGATTTATAAATAGTAGGCCTGCCATACAACAACTAGGTCTCAATATCAGTTGGACTACTGCTTAAATAACGGTAATAAAGTAAGTTAAAGTAACCAAGTAACCTTAAAATATTCAGAAATTCAATTATTCTAAAAATAATTGACATACCGGTACTTACCATAGGCTTATCCTATTTATTTCTATAAATTCGAGCTGAAATCATACCGGTATTCTGTAATTAATTCTAGTTCATAATTATACTTATATATACTATAAGTGTCAGCTGTATACCGGTATTCAAGATGGGCCTATTATATATTTATATATATTTGTGCTAAAATTACATACCGGTACTCTGTGACAAATCTAGTCTGTAATAATACTTATATATATATTATAAGCATACCGGTATTCTAATATATTGTATATATATCACGTTACACTGAGTAACGGTATCGGTAATAAATCGCTAGGCTTGCGGTCATACTGAATTACCAGACTTGCTTTAACTGAAACTATAGTAGTAGACATTCAACTGTATAGCTAAACATGTCTGACACTCAGCAAAACCTGTCAGACAGTCTGATCGATACAACTATCTGTGACTCAGATAGGAGTGTGGAGCGATTAAGAAAGGAGTTCAGCTCACCTCCTACTGCAAAAAAGGTCATCCCTCCAGTAGTATCAGACCCTAGGCTAATCCACCATAGGTCCATCATAGGCACTCGGGCACAGGTCAAACGGAACCAAGAGGCAGTTGTCCTATCGCAGCAGCATCTTGGTCAAGACCCTACTTCCCAGCGACCCGATAGCTCCAGTAGTTCGGATACTGTAGAGCTGACCCCCGAACGCGGAGTGCAGATGGCTGCTACAGTCTACTCGGACCCCCTTCTCACCCTTCCTGCTGCAGTCTACTCGGACCCCCTTCTCACCCTTCCTGCTGCAGTTAACTATATTCATTGCGGTGGAGGAACATCAAGCCGACTGGGCGAGAAATAAGCGAGCGACCCAAGATAATTATGCGGGATACGCCAGGGAAGAATTAATGTCTATTGTCGAGTCACAATGGAACTTTCCCGGACTCGGACTCCCGTTGGACCTGTCCGAGGCTACTTGGGAAGATATACACAGGATGGGAGTGGCAAAAGATACAATGGATCCAGCTGTTTGGAAGAGGTCGGCATCAGGATATGTGCAGGGATTCTTCGGCTCCTTGGAGCGATTGGAAGAACAACTGTTTCGACAACCTCAAGGACCTCAAGAGCAGGAAGAGCTGCTATACCAAGTACGTGAAAGAACCCTACGCATACGACTAATCCTCTCAGCCTTTGAGGAAACTTCCAAAAGAAGACAGGACACGTCGCTGCAGGTTGCTGTCAAAACTTGGTTACATCGGGTAGATCTCCAAGTACAGGAAACGGCCCAGTGGAAATCCCAGCTGGCTGAGAGATCAACCTATGAAGAACAAACTGATGTCACCCTTTCTCAAGCGGAAAGCGAAGAGACCGCCGAGAAACCGCGAACTAGAGACGCTATCGACATTTATTTGTCCGACTATCAGCGATTCCTAGGAGACGAAGAGTTGAGTAGACGGCTGTCTGGACTTTCCCCTAATAGTGAAGGAACCAAGCTTGTGTTGGACTCAATCGATGCCGAAATGTTAGCTGCAAACCAAGCTGAATGTGATGAAAAACTCCGCCTCACTAGAGTCCGAGAAGAACAAGTAAAGAAAGAATGGATAGAGAAAAGAAAGGTGGCAGCAGCAGCGGCGGCAGAAGCAGAAGCCAAAAGAAAGGCGGCAGAAGCAGAAGCCGAAAGAAAGGCGGCAGAAGCAGAAGCCGAAAGAAAGTCAGCAGAAGCAGAAGCCGAAGCCGAAAGAAAGGCGGCAGAAGCAGAAGCAGAAAGAAAAGCAGCAGTGGCAGAAGCAGAAAGTAGAGCTTCTGAGGAGACTATCCAATTGGAGTTGAAAAATCTGCAAGAGACGCAAGACAGTATAAATAAACAGTTTACTGCTAATCAAATGCAGATGATGAGAAAATCTACTCCCAAGCGCCAGGGATACACATCCTCGGAGGAAGGCGAGACTACCGATCCTGAAGGCGGAGGAAATAGATCTCATCTAAGTAGGCGTAGAAAAACATCTTACCGCCGCAAATTGCCTGATTTGCCCCCAGCTGTTAGAAGACAGCTAGCTAGCACAGACTTGAGTAGTATAGAACCCACAGCCCAAAGTATTAAGGTCCAAAGACTCTCTACAATAGTTGATGAGCCTGAGATAATTAGGCCTGTCGTTCCCAAGGTCACTTCTGTGTTAGAGACCCCTGTACTTCCAGAGCTTAACTCTAAATTCCCTTTACATAGTACTACACTGCCTGTACCCGGTGGAACAGTCCAAGAGAATATCCCTGTCCAGATAGCAGAGAGAGAAATCAAAAATTTGTCTCCCGTCGTCCCGCGTCAGCCCGCTACTATGTTGGCGACTCCCGCTTCGGCGGTTGAGTGGGTGGAAGAGGGACGGCGGGGGATGAATCTCCTGCTAGGACAAATGCAGGAGACTGTCCACCAACTTAAGGGAACAGTGAGAGAAGGCAGAGCAGAGTTGCAAGAAGTGCAGCAAAGTATCGCACTAGAACGCGATAAATTAGTCAATATACAAAGGGGCATACCAATACCCCCTGTAACATTGTGTCAACCTGTTAGGTCTGAAGTATTACATGCGCAAGGTGTGGAGCCTACACGCATCTATACTGCTAGTGAAGTTGAAACTCCTATAACAAACCCTATTAAGGGTGATTATAGACCTGTTATTAATGATATTCCCTATAGACCTGATAATGATCCGAGAAATTTATATACCGATAATTCGATATTAAATAACACGATGGCCCAAGAAAGCTTTACGCGTCAGATGGCTAGAACAGAAGCCCGCCAAGCGGTCAAAGTGGGAGAGATCGTCAAATTCAATGGAGATGAGATGAAATGGTTACCTTTCAACGAATATTACAAAGATAGCATACAGAACTCTGTACTATCTAACGGAGAGAAACTTAGATTCCTCATCAAGTGCTTGGAAGGACCTCCCAAGTTAATGGCGTTAAAGTTTATTGGACATCCAGATGGGTTAAGACAAGTTTGGGATACATTAAACATCAGGTATGGTAACAAGGATAACATAGCTAAGTATTTGTATGCAAAATTAGTAGCCCCTCGACACTTCCTTAGTAGCGGGATTATAGAGTTTTCCGATGAGATTCAAGAGATCTGTAGACAATTGGACTGGTTAGGTAAGTCTCATGAATATCAGAGTTCCATGGTTATTGGAGCCGTAGTCTCTACTTTACCAAAGGGTGGAGTATGTACACGCTGGGACAAGAAAGTGTTGTACATGAATGAACAACAACGACGAAGTCCTACCATGGCTGATCTCATGTCTTTCTTAGATGGTGAAGTCAAACTACAACTCATCAAGCAGTCCAGAGAAAAAACATCGGAAAATAAGGTAAGTGAGAAACCCACTTCTAGGAGAAGGGTAACACCGGTGTGTTACACTGACGACGGCGAAAGCCAAGCTTCTCAAGAAGAAGACAGCGGGAAAGACACCGAACGTTCTTACTATGTTGACAAAACCTCCAAGGACGTAAGTAAATACAAGGCTCGAACCAACAATAGGAGAGAACAGGTTGCTAAGACCCCTCCTCAGTCTCCTAGCAGAATGCGCGGAAGAAAGCCCGAAGAAAGAACGAGAGTGCATCAGACTACCCAAGGTAAAGTAAGTAACATAAAACCTAACTGTGCGCTGTGCGACGGGACCCACCGTTTGAGTGCGTGTGCGGAATTTCTAAAGAAATCCCTTGTAGACAGACGTACAGTTGTGTGGGACAAGCGGTTATGCTATAATTGCCTCAGACCAGGACACCAACGGCGAACCTGTTACTCCGACATAAAGTGTGAAAAGTGTGGTGCGAAACATCACATCTTGTTACATAGTGAGTTCGAACGAGACAAGCAGAGTCAGGTAAGTGAGTCCGAACTACATGTCCAATTCAGTGATGTAAACGACACTGATCAGGAGTCTGAGATGGAAGGGTTCTATACTGACGAATTCTCCGACGCCAATGAATCCTGTTATCTAATAAATACCGCGGTGTATCGAGCACTTACTTACGAAAAGGACATCAACGATGAGTTTTCCCCAACTAATTTCGCCAAACAACCATCTTGGAAAGCTCCAGCTTCCAACGTAGGAATCAGAGAATTTCCTGTAGTTCAGGTAAGAGTTCACGGTCTTAACAAAAGCTACATAGTGAATGCCCTCCTGGACTCCGGCAGCACAGGAACATTCATCGATCAAGAACTAGCCGAAGATATCTTTGCTGGACAACCCAAGTTCCGGACTAAATTGAATATGTCAGGAATTATGCAGGTTTGGAAATCTACCCTAACGGCAGATTACTATGTAGGTGTGTTGTCCACCCCCCAGGATAAGTTAGGAACACAAGGCATAAGGTCAGTAAAAATGGTGGCTATAAAGAACTTTGCTACTACTCAAGCAGACCTTTATAATTGGGACGAAGATGAGAGCGTCCAACATCTGAAGATACCTCGATTCCAGACAGATTATCCTGGAGTGCAAATACTTATCGGCCAAAACGCGCACGAGGCGCTCGAAACATTAGAGAAACGGCCTGCTCAACCACAACCACTGCAAACCTATGCGGTAAGAACTAGAGTAGGTTGGTACTTTACTGGCCCTTCCCGTAGAACTCTCGAAGAGAGAATGCCACACGAACAAATATATCAAGGAAGTGATTGGGAAGTGGAAAGCAGTGAGGTGGACGAACTAACTGAGGGAACACCATACTCCTCAGATAATGACGACATCTACCAACTCTTCGAAGAAGAGAACACAATTGACCTACTTACAGAGAATCAAACTTGGAAAAACCAAACGAACCTATGTCAACTGATTCGCCCAACGGAATCCATTATTTATAATGACGAACTTAATGACGAGGTAGAGCGCTACAACGCTAGAACTCGGGACGAACTCGCCGTACGATTCTTTACCCAAGAATTAGTAGAACCCAATTCATACGACAAAGCCCTGTCAATAGAAGAAGAAAGAGCCAAGCAAATCCAGGAAACAACCACACGTTTTTTAAAAGATCAAGGTAGATATGAAATCGGACTACCCTTCCGAAAACGTGAACCCAGATTTATAAATAACAGACCCTTGGCTGAGAAAAGAATCAATCAATTACATCGACGTCTTACGGCAAACACTTCAGCTAAGGAAATGTACCAAACTCAGTTGAAGAAATTTATCACAAAGGGATATGCGGAGCGAGTACCGGAAGGAACTCCAATAACTGAAAGAACTTATTATCTAACACATCATTACGTTCCCAAGCCCGGTAAACCCCATGAAGTACGAGTCGTATTCGATGGCTCTGCTCTATATATGGGCCAATCCCTTAATTCCGAGTTGTTACCAGGACCCAATTTACTACAATCTTTGTTGGGAATACTTTTGAGATTAAGACAATATTCCATCGCGTTCGCTTCTGATATCGAAGGAATGTTCTTACAAGTCAAGGCGCTGGAGAGAGATAGAGACATCCTGAGATTTCTGTGGTGGCCTGAAGGAGACCTCAACCAGAAACCGGTGGAGTACTGGATGACCATCCAGGCTTTTGGGATCATATCTAGCCCTTCCAATGCCTGCTCCGTGGTGCGAACCACTGCGAATGACAACCGAGACTCCTTCTCCAAAGAAGTGATAGACAACATAAAACGCAATATATACATGGACGACAATTTAAGGTCCCTTCCATCAGTAGAAGAAGCCATAGCTGTCGCGAAAGGAACGGTAGAGTGTTTGAAAAGAGGTGGATTTCGACTGACGAAATTCACTAGTAACTCCCGTGAGTTTCTGGAAGCCATACCGGTAGAGGATCGCGGAGCGAAAGACCTAGACTTAATAAAAGACGATCTTCCTGAAACCAAGACGCTAGGCTTGAAGTGGGACACGGAAAGAGATATCCTGTTTTTTCAGCTAAAACAGCGAGATAATCCAGTTCGGACCAAACGGATTTGTTTAAGTATCCTGAGCACTTATTTCGACCCATTGGGATTTATTAGCCCAGTTATATTGATTGCTCGGAGTTTAGTACAACAAATGTGGCTTGAAAACCACTCGTGGGACGATCCCCTCAAGGGAGAATTATTAAAGAAATGGATGAAATGGGAGGACTCGCTACCTGCTATCGAGAACTTTATAATTTCCCGTTCATATTTTGGTCATGTTCTCCCTACGTATTCCTATCAACTCCATGTATTTGGAGATGCCAGCGATATGGGAATCGGTATAGTAGCATACCTGCGAGTCGAAACTCCGGATGGAATCAAAGTTGCCTTGGTTACCTCTAAGGCATTGATTAACAACAAGCTTAAGGTTCCTCGGGCGGAGTTAAAAGCAGCCTTATACGCTACAGCTATCGGCCGGAATGTAACGGAACAGATCGATTATCCACTGGAGAAAACTGTTTATTGGACCGACGCTTTACTTGTGTTGGAATATATAACCAATGAAGTCTGTCAGTTCAGCGTCTTTGTTACTAACAGAGTGGCCATTATTCTTAGTCGCACAACGATAGATCAATGGAGACATTGCCCTGGTACGATTAACCCAGCTGACATCGCCTCCAGAGGAGCAACTCAACAGGAACTGATAGATACCCCTGACTGGTTGTGTGGACCCGACTTCCTGAGCAAGGAAGAGGATGAATGGCCTCCTCACCTTACTACGGCTGAGATTAGACAAGCCAAGGGAGCGGAGAAAGTCAAACCCAAAATTAGAACAAGTAAATCGAAATTATTTAAACCGACAATCGATCTATCTGTATTACATACTGCCGAAAACGATACTTCGGATCCACAATCCCTCGCCACAAACAAGTCTGTTGTGGAAATTAGAGACAGAGATTGGAAATCTGAGATACCAGATGTCTCGCAAGGAATCTCACCCCTGCTGCAGAGAGCACTGCATCATTACAGTTCCTGGAATCGTCTCTGTAAAGCCATCACATACTTAAAGAGATGTTTTCACCATCATTACTCCAGGAAGCAGACCACTAGTGATCCTGCTCCAGTAACATCTGCGCAAGTTTATGTTATTAAAGATCTACCGAAGTACAAGATATCAGACCGGTTTCTAAAGGAGAAGATCAGTTACCAGGAGCATGAAGAAACTAATAAGCAGCTACTGAGACTCCTGCAATGCTATGAGGATTCCGATAGGTACTTTCTGTTGTTGAGAAATCCGCAGATGCGCTTAAGGGATCGCTTCTCTAGCACAATGATAGATGGGTTAATACGTGTTGGAGGAAGGCTTACAAACGCCCCATTATCCTTTGATACTAAATTCCCTATACTCATTAGTAATCTTGAAGTACAAATCAAGATGATTGTAGATGTTCACAGTAAACTGTATCATGCTGGTAGAGAACGAGTTCTTAGCGAAATTCGAACCCGCTATTATTTTCATAAACCGCGTAGAGCTCTGAATCAAGTTCTTAGGAACTGCATACCTTGTAGGAAAGTATTCAGTAGGCCTTTAACACAGCGAGAGGCAGAATTACCTATGGAACGAGTAAGCTTTTATGAACCACCCTTTACTAATACTGGTGTGGATTTATTTGGCCCTATTGAAGTGTATCGTGCTAGAACTATAATCAAGAGATGGTGTGTAATCTTTGTCTGCATGACTTGTAGAGCTATCCATCTCGATATGGTGAACGATCTATCTACTAACAGCTTCGTCTTATGTTTACGACGACAGATCGCTCGTTTCGGCACTAGCAATACGATGAGATCCGATAAGGGAACGAACTTCATTGGTGCCAACAACGAAATTCAGGCTTACGTAAAGGACTGGAATCAAAGACAGGTGGACGACCAGCTACGGATAACGGCGTCTAGCTGGACCTTTAACGCCGCCGACGCCCCTTGGTGGGGAGGAAGTTGGGAGAGATTAATTCGAAGTGTCAAGACCACATTTCACTTTATAGTGCCGTGCCGCGCATATCTCACCGACGAACTTCTACGGACGTTAATGGAGGAAATCGCTGCCTATCTTAACGAGAGACCGCTTATGCCAGTCTCATCGAGTCCCGACTCCCTGGAAGCGCTAACACCCGCGCACTTCCTACTTAAAAAACCTGTAGCCATGCTCCCACAATCCGAGATTGCCGATGGGGATGAATACTGTCGTCGAACTTGGCAGCTTATGCAGTTGCTATCCCGTCGTTTCGCTGACCATTTTGAGAAACATTATCTGCCCACGCTACAACTTCGAACTAAGTGGTTTGCGCAGCAGGAAAATGTCAGCGCCGGAGACATGGTCCTTATTGTAGATCCGGACCTTCCACGTAGACGGTGGCAGATCGGTCGTATCATCGAGACGCACATCTCGGAGGATGGTCTAGTGCGCTCAGTAGAACTCGTCGTAATGCGGCGTAATTTCAAGAAACCCGGTACCCAAGGAGGTGAGGTCTCTATAGGGGTGCCGGGAACAGGCGGCGGTGGACTCGTGAGGGTCTGGGGGCACGTTAAATCTTTCTTATAGTGCAAGGGAGTTACTGAAGGCCCTCGTGTCTTGCGAACCATGAATTGACATGGTGCCGTGGTACCGTCTTGTCGGCCTGTTGCCGTACTGCCAGTCCTGTACACAGTAGGGGTGGTGACTTAGTGTGATCTGTGGTTTATGTGGTTTATTTGGTAGGTCTATGTTTGGTATGTATGAGTTGACCAGACTCTGTACTGTCTCTGATTGGTTGCCAAAACGTGTTTTTTCCCAGGGTAGCACTATTGGAATGGAGGTGTTGCATCGGAATGGACAGGTTCTGATGATTCTGTTGGTACTACTATTGGAATGGAGGTGGCACCCGGAATATCGGCTGCAAGGAGGGGTTGGTGTTGTAGTGTGGTCCGAGTGAATGATACTCTGGAATCTGTGGTTTGTGTGTGTACGTGGTATACGTGAGTGTATGTATGGCCACTGCGAGTGGGTATGGGAACCCTTACCGGTTGGTTCAGTCGCCGCTGGTTATTAGTAGGACAATATTTTACTGCGCCCCAGCATACTTTGTGCACACAAAGTTATTTTACCCTGTCGGTAAAATAAGGTACTCTAGACTCTTTATCAGTCTATACAATTTTGTCCCCTCTGATTTTGTCACCGATTTTGTCCTCCCCGATTATGTCCTCTGTGTGTGCGTGGTATGCGTCAGATTGGTGTTTACCTTTTGTGTACTTGATTATCGAACATCTGTTGAGTACACGTGTACAGTGACTGGTAAGTGGTTACTTGTTCCTAGCTTTCGAGCTAGTCAGTATTGTTTGCGGAACCGACTTCCCCTCAATACTGCCGGCGAGGCGGGTGAAAACGTGTCAAAATTCCAATGTGGGTAGCGCAAGCCCGCTTGGGACAAGACCGTCGGTTTGGCTCAAGGGCGACCTTGATGCTCGATCGCTATCGACTGGTCCACCCGCCGGTTGACTCTCTGAGTTGGCTCAATGTACAGTCAGGCCACAGCAAGTTGACAGTAGCCGACCATCTGGCTACACCGACGAGTTGTGCCGGTGTGATCGGGGGATTGAAAAGTGAACCCGGGAAGCATCGGGCTACCCTCCGGCCCGGTCTGATAAAAACATCAGTCGGACTGGCCCCAAGGGTGGTGGGACAGCGTCCGCCTCATGGGTGCGCCTCGGAGTCATCAGAGAGGAGCCCAGAAGGACGCAAGCGATAATCTTTGAGACGCAACAACTCAATCGCCCAGTTGGTCGTTTATGTTTACTGGAAAGAGACAGAGAACTCTCTGGAAACTATGGAAGACAAGACACTCTTCCCTCGACCACCTCCCTAATTCCTCAAACATCTAGGGACTCCCAAACGTGATACGTCTGGAGTGGGTGTATGACTATGTTATTTATCTATTTTATTACATTTTATATGCGAACTTTATTATGTACTTTATTATAATCGTTTTTATTCAATTTTATTTAGTGGAATGTTATTTTAGGGATTATTTGGTAGATTAGTGCAATATATTAGTGTTTATTACGTACATAATCACTTATAATATATATTTAGTGCGACGGCGGGAAATAATTATTTTTTCTCTTCCCTTACTGTCCGTATCATATTATAAATACGTGACTACAGTAAGATGAAATGTCCGTACTTCTTAAAGTACAATAAAGCCACTACTATATTTAAGTATTATTGGTAGGCAGAGTATTAGGAATGCAAAGTTCAGATCCTCGTGTCTCGGCTAAACCAAGCTCTGGGTAGACCTTGGAAACGACTTGCCTCTTCACACTGACATTGCTTCGTGCGATATTGCTCTTCTACCTTATAACAAATAATACATATAGTAGCGTGATGTCCCTCTAACAGTAGCGTAAATCGCAAATAAATCTGTTAAACTTTTTGACCATCTGTAATTCTAGTCGATTAAGATATCGTGGCACCCACCGATATACTTGAAAGACAAATCCTAGAATCAGTGGTTAACGTCCCCAGACAAGTTCTGGAATAAATTGGTGCCCATCCTAAATATTAATTTAATATTTATTAAAATCTGTAAAATCCCGATCCTTTAAAATTTTTAGTCAATTAAGATATCGCGCAGTATTTACCGATATTCTTAGAAGGACTATTTTATAGAATTAAGGATCCTAAGTCCCCAGATATGCTCTGGAATAAAATTTGTGTCAATTTAACATCAAATAATAAAATTCACGGGAATAAATTTAAATTCATATTCAAATGAATTTCATAAATTGTCATTTTGCGCAATTTATAACATTCCCAAAATTCCAGTAATTAATAGATCATGGGAGCGGAGATTCATATTGAGTGTACTAGAGTGCGAGAATCTCCAACATATAGTCAATAGCCGATAAAATTTATAAAATCATGCATAAAGAGGATATTGACAATTAAAGAATTACTATTAAATAACATCCCAGATCTGTATGCATGAGAATTCCCCTAATTCTACCGCTAGTTTTCCATAATGTCACCATGGCAACACCCACGCTAGAATTAGAAGCAAGTTAAAGGAACAATAAAAAGCTTACCCCATTGCGTAGCATAAGAGTATACATAACGCACTATTAGTATCCAAGGATACATAGTAATAACGTGACATTCTGGAAGACACTGACTAACGGACAAATGGCATGCATGTGTGCAGTAAGCAATGATTGTATGGAATTTGTGCGTTTATAGGTGAATGTTACTACTAAAGTGTGTTTACAGTAGCTAATCGCAATTGTAAAGTAGCCCTAACTCTACCGAGATAACCTCAAGTGGATTCAAGCCTTGGGGACGGACAGTGGTGGGACTTGTGCCGGTTATCGTTGTCGTGCTGTTGCTACATGTTGGCATAAACACTGCGACAACGGTACATCGGCGCTGAGAAACCCACTGTCCGGGGGCAAAGCCTAGTAGGCAGCGACGCCCGCTTGCCTAAAATATTAACTCATATTGATATTAATAAACTCAGATAACAGATATGACGGAATTGATAGAAGATGACCTTGGTATCAGGGAGCGATATACTCTACCTTTACAAGCGTTTGTGGATAGCTTGATACGCGGTGAAGCCGATCCGACTATTACGGAGGACGATGGTCGTTATATCGAACCGCCGATGTCCCAGGAACAACTTACGCGTGAATTGGACTATAGAAAATTCACCGCTCGCTATACGAATCGTAATGGTACGTATATGGACTTCTTAACTACCGGCCATCCTACCGATTTAAATGATACGGAAGATGTAGACACCGAAAGGGAAATGGTTTTATTTAAATATCATGCCCAGCGGAATCGTAATGATAAACCGAGAATAGAACACGAGAACTCTATTCGCAACCTACTCGACAGAGAAAACGTTGAAGAACCCGATAAGCGCCTCAACTTCAACGACTACTTGGAATTTTTGAGAGAAACCTATCTCAATATTGCCAGTCAACAGAACCTAGAGACTCGATATCCTCAAGGTATACATCACGATCCCATAGTAGAACTCAAACGACTCTATTTCACCATGATGTATCTTACCGCAGATCGTCCACTGCCTGTTGTCCCGGACAGCTTTGAACAAATGGAAGAGTATTGCAAAACTGGAGAACGATCACCAGCGTTTCCTCTGCAGGACGTACGTCTTTGGTATTATTGTGACTCATGTCCTAGACCTAACCAGCAAACGGAAAGACATAAACATCCGCGGAGACGTTGTGCTAAACACAGTTTTACGCGTTATACTTACGGGAGTTTCGAGCGAAACCTGTTCGACGTATCACCTACGATCGCCCGTCTAAAACGATCGCTAAATAAACCTATGATCAGAGTTCCGGAATACTCGGTCAGGCCTCCCCATTTCCCCGTGAGACCTCAAACTCTTGATCCTAACAGTATCACTGATCCTCCCGAGTTATACTCACTGTTCAAAGATTTGGTGTTACCCGAGCAGTTAATCGGTGGTGTTCCAGCGGTAGGTTCGTTAGATATTCGACCATCCTATTTAACCGGATTGGGACGCGGGCATCTAACATCGCCATTTAATCCTTACAATCGACCAGGATTAACTCCGATACAACCTGCCACGGAAATCGAGGAGAGTGTCATCAGAAACGCTTTAGACGCCATCCGACAGAAAATCGGAAAGGGAACCCAGGATTTTCTAGAGAAACGTAAATTACAGCAGCAGGTCCAATCGGTGAAAGAGTTAGCCTTGCCGCAGTTTGATAGAGAAATCCAAAACCTCGAAGAGGACATCGAGCTTGGACATACGTATTCTCTACAGGAGTTTCTAGAAGAACGCTTACAGAAACAAGCGGAGGAAAATCAACTAGAGGAGAAACATACGGAAATGGATGAGAGAGAGGAAGCCGCTTTAGCCCAACCCGAAGCTCAGATACTCATAACCGATCTCTACTCTAAAACCGTCCGTCATCCCTCGATGGTTCCGCATTTCGGAGACAAACTTTTCGCAAAGATACAACCTCAACCGGTTGATATCGGCATAAGGTCGCAAAATCTTATCGCTGACGCTCCTATGTTACAGCGTCCGCCAATCGAGGCCGCTCGAGTTGACGGTATACTCGTTGAACCTCCGGACAATCGAGCGGATCTTGTCCGTCGTATGGTACACGATGTCAACATACGCGCTAGACCTTTACAGAACTCTTTTTATGGAATTAAAGATCACCCTTATTACGTTAATCTGACTCAATATTATATGGTAAAACCAGAAGATCCGACGCATAATTTAAAGTTTCTACCACTAATAAATCCTCTGGACATTGTCGAACTCGAACAATTGCAAAAACATCTGGATCAGTTAGTAAAGGTAAACTCATTTCGAAAACCATATAACGTTTCTCGAATAGAGAAGGATACAGAACCTCCTTATAATCTCGATGGATTTATTAAAACTCGATTAGTCCATTGGAATCTAGACGTAATATTCGAGGAGGAGAAAATACAAAGATATGGAAATGTGGAGACGTATACCACTCGATACATGAAGTATAGTGATCTCCCTGACGCTAATCAATGCGCCACCTTGTGGCATCCAGTAGGGATGACCCTCGAGAACGCCACCAAAGAGTGGAATGAAACTCTTAATATCATTGAGATGTATGGCGTTGTTACTTACGATAACGAAGGTAGCATTCCAATCGGAGAATTAGGAACTACGCGCATGATACACATACGCGGATTAGCTGGTTCCACTCACGTGTTTACGCGAGCGTGTTCCGACGTGGTCGATTATTCCTTTGAAACTCTCACCGAAACGCAAAAGAATCTCCGACATGGACAATTCGAACTCGCGCAGCGTTACGTCATTGACACCGAACGCAAACCGGCCATGGGTATCGATGGATCGATGTTACCCCAGCCCGTTCTCGAGATGTTATTCAACGAAAGAATCATTAAAATCGGCTCAGCTGTTTACGGGGATCTCCAAAACGACTTTCGGAATATGGAAAATATCCCCTATCCTTTCGTGGATACTCAGCTGATAGCTCCTTGGGCCGAAGGCCGAGGTTTCTTTCGCACCATGTATGCTAATGCGTCTAGCAACGTTACAAAGGTGCAACGAACTTCCATCGGACATCTTGCCTTTCAGGAATACGGATGTAATTTCAAGGTCGGAAATCCCATCAACTATCAACAAGTATACGGAGACCATTATTCTCGATTATACTTTGACGGACCGTTGACCGCACCTGGCGCCGTGTATAGCTTCATGAGTGTTCCACTCCGTCCCTCCTTAGCTATCTACACGATCTTCGAAAACACCGCACTTTCCGGTTGGCTAGCCGATGTGTGCAGTCGTACTATACGCGCCCATCCATTAATCCTTGGGACCAAACTCGCTAAGCTAGATGAACATAATAAATTCATCCGCTTTGAATGTTTCCGACGGTTTTTAACCCCGTTTCGCAACGTGGATAGCCAATTCAAAGACCGCGCTTTGACCAAGCTCAGCTTAAGAGACTCGGCTGCGGAGAAGTTAGATAGCGCTGGATTTGCTATTTTCAAAGACGTTTGTATAATAAACCTGCACTCCTCGGTTATCCAAAGACCTCGGATCCCCACAGGTTATTCTGTCGTGGAAATTCAGACGGTAGGTCCACTTGAGGAGACGGCCATGCCTACCTCAACTATACAAGGGGAAGACGAACCCATATGTTTAGAATCTGAAGAGATTCAGCCCCCCACGTCTCGGAGTAGCGATAGCGACTACATATTGGAATGGTATCAAGGTCCACAGTGTCTTACTGCGTATGATTATCGCCATGCCAATTATGTTTCTCGACAACGTTGTCGGCTGTGCGCATCGAGAGACCATATTACGTCTATGGACACCAACGATCTCTGTTCCTATTTCCACGAGCAACCGTCGATGGAAATCTATTGTGCATATTGTCGGCTTAATAATTTGCATATTTTTGCTGTCTGCCCCCAATTTATGACTCAATGCCATCATTGTCAATTAAAAGGACACGCCAGCTTTGATTGTCCATTTAATCATGATTTAGAGAGCGTAGATGAAATGATTGTACTACGTTATATCAGAGCTTGGGAAGCGAACGCTGATTTACATTGTGATTCACGCCATCGCTATTACCCTGGACGCGCTTACGAAGGAGTTTATGCGTTCCATCCTTATTTGTTTGCCTCCGTCGAGCAGAAATCACGCCTATCAAGTTATGAACTACTGAAGCGCGTTGGAGAATGTATTTCAACCAAATATGTACGCAAATTTCTCAGGAGCATTAATCCGAGTGACATCAATTCTTACAACTTAATAAACTTTATCCGTCAAGATCCGGACTATGGAGACTTATTTGTCAACTCATACCCCGAGTTACAGGAAGTGTATCGACGGCCTTACGAGTATCGAGCCCGCGAACGCGAGTTGGAAAGAACCATTAAACCAAGGAAGTTTCTAACTACCTATGGTCCACCCACGGCCCTCGTTCAGACCACTCGTAAAGGACCCGTAAGAGCGGCTGTCTTGAAACGAGCTCTCAAAGCCGTTAGACCCCTCTCCCCGGACGTTGATGTCAATCGACCCGGTACTTCGACCGGCGGATATACCGATCGTAATCCCATACCTTCTGATGCAATCATATTGCACCCTTCACCCAGGAGTTATAGCCCTCCTTGTAAAGTGGCTCGCCCCAAAGAGAAAAGGACTCTTGCTAGCTTTAAAAAACTGCGTAAACGCCGTCCGCGCAAGAAAGACTAACTGTTTAGAGTATTTTTATATTTTAGAAACTGTGATTTTGTATATTTTATAGACTTAAATCCCATTTTCTGGGAGCGGTGTAAAAGCTTTTGTGGGATAACTGATTCGTTTGCCTTGCTGGCCAGTTCCCCCCCGGTCGCTAGAATACTCTAAAAGGGATCTATAGGTAAAATAGTGCAAGCTACCAGCTTATTGGCTGATGTGCTGTACTGAGGTATCTGGGTTCCGTTTAATCGGCCAACCAGCTTAGAGAGGTTGCCTTAGCCCTGCTGTCCGTATCGGCCAATAGAATTTGAGTGGGCGTTGATTTCGACCTATCCCAGAGCTACTGAACTGAATTTTCCTATCTCACTGCTCATCCTCTGTGTTGGACGGGAGCTTCGGGGAATAAGGGTAGTTGGTATCCTCGTATAGGGATTCTAGTCTTATGATTCTTCATATGATTCTGTTGTTGTGTTCCCATTTTTCGCCATAACACCGGCTTTTGGGAAGAACTCTAGTAAAACTGCTTAAATTATCGAAGGTATAAACTGTTATCCTATCAACCTACCATCCTACCTACTAATCAATCAATCAACCTGATTCTGTTGCTAATCATATTGTTTGTACTGTTATTTACCGTCAGTTATTAATTGTATCTATTTGTTGATGGAAATATTGCTCTTTGGAGAATACGGATAAATCACCCAAATTTCCCAATTTTCTTGATACACTACAGGTTAGAGAGACAGGCTATATATAACAATTGCGATTTATATTAATGTGGTGTGTATTGAATCTAATGTTATTTAGCAGACCCTACATGAGTCAATTGCTGCTCTCTTTATGTGTGATCAAATTTACTGACGGTCGGCAGAATAGTGTGCATGATTGTAATTGATAACAAAGTATTTCCTAAAGAATACGCTTTATACTTTAATCATAAGCAGTATCGTTGCGTTTAGTATAAGTCCTAGTCCTGTTTAAATAGATAGAGCGCCACGTCCTAAAGGAACTGTTAATATTTCCCGAAAGCCAATAATATCTGTCAGAAATTAATTAATAACGATCAATCGAATAATACAGTAAGTTTACACTGCAACCTTACACTGCAATAATAAAATTTAAGCAGCCGAATTCAGCCTCCCGGGTGTAGATCCATCGGGTGAATGATCGCGCATGGGCTGTCTTCGGGTAATGTTTTGTTTAATAGCATAAAATATTGTCGTATGCTAAAGGTGTTTTAATTAACTAGAAGACATATAAATTTTGGCAGGTTGAACTGCTAAAGGTCTTCAAAAGCGCGAACATTCTCCTCGACCCTTTTCATATTACCGTGTTTAGTACAGACCCTGATACATTCAGTACAAGATTGTTCTTTGATACAAATTCAGATACTGCCTCTAAGGTTGAAAACAATATAATATAAATTTACCTATTCTGACTATTGAACCTGGTGGTGCTTCGATTAATTCCTTTTCTATATCATTCACACCCTTCTTAGTGTATGTTATCACTTTTGTAATAACACATTTGTGGACAATCTTGCAAATGTCATTAAAATCAGGGGTTGGGGATAGTGGGTTAGATCCAATAACACGATCTAGTACACGTTTTATTGTACCGCTAATCCCATCGGCTGGACCATTGCCATGTCCAGCTTCCATAAAAACCCACTGCATCTCGATTCTAGTTGTTTTACAATATTCTATAAAAAGTTTGAAAATTGAACGGTTCCTATACTGGGCTGATGGGGAATCTGTCACTATAATAATGCTAGTGATACCAGGGGCCGGTTTTGGTGGACAAGGGTGGCCTCAGAATTGGGTTGATGGTTCAACTCAGGTTCAGATGGATGGACAAGGTGACAGACACTCAGGTTCGGGTTCAGATGGATGGACAAGGTGACACTCAAGGTTCAGGTTAAGATGGAAGGACAAGGTGACACTCAGGTTCGGGTTCAGACGGACAGACAAGGTGACACTCAGGTTCGTGTTCAGATGGACAGACAAGGTGCGACACTCAGGTTCGTGTTCAGATGGGCAACTGAACCCGGTTCTCCACTATATGTAATAATCATTGGATGTAAAGACAATCTCTCCTTTGAATAGTAGGCGGAATGAATCTCTGCCAGTCTTTGTGTTGAGTAGTTCTCACTCCAGTCCACCCTAAGTCTCGACGCTCGACGCTAACGCTCGACTATGCCCTATATTGATTTATACGCCGCATTACGTGATCTTTCAGGTCTGCCAGTTCTTCTAGTTTATTGTTCATAAATGATCATATACAATTATAGTAATTATAGTTATAGACCAATAATACATTAAATTAAATTTCGATCTAGATATAAACATAAACCCAATCCTATACAGTAATACAGTAGATACTTTACAATAACACAGTCCAATCCAAACGTGTATGTATATACTATACAGTAGTTAATATTGACAAATTACAACCGAAATTGCCATCAAAAATCAAATTAACCCACAAACTCCCGGCGCGATAGATGACACAGAACCTGATAGATGGGTATAACTTTTCGCCGTATCCGTATCCGTATGCATTTGCCGTATCCGTATGTACATACGCGTATGTGCCGTATGTAATGGATTCCTATGGAGAATAATCCGTATGTGATTTTAGAGATTAGGCATTGCGGACCAGTAAGAAGTGCACAACACACATGCAGACTGAAGACAGGTAGGCCTACTTAAAGCTAAGTGATTTAAAGAGTGTGGCTGCCGCTACCTTATGTCAGCGAGTGCAACTGGGTGCCAGTAATTAATCTAAGTCCAACCGGGCGGCCAGGTGTCAGTTTGTACAATAAAACAAGCGCTGTGGCGCATCCCGGGACTGAAGGACATCATCTGTCACTCATCCTGGACCTACAATGTTTAGTTGACGTAAGGTAGCCACACTCTTTAAATCACTTAGCTTTAAGTAGGCCTACCTGTCTTCAGTCTGCATGTGTGTTGTGCACTTCTTACTGGTCCGCAATGCCTAATCTTTAAAATCACATACGGATTATTCTCCATAGGAATCCATTACATACGCACATATCCGTATGTGCATACGGATACGGCAAATGCATACGGATACGGATATGGCGAAAAGTTATACCCTTGATAGATGACACCGAACTCCAGAATATCATTAAATTAATAGCTTAATATACATAATAAACCGTATTATACACAAATAGTAATAGTACACTGTTATTTACTATTACACCTTTCCGAACTCCTTCATACAATCATGCACAAACCCTCCAACATTGAAATTTAAGTAATCACTACCATAAAAAAAGTTTGTATATCAACACTGTTTTTGGATCATAACCTAGGAATAGCACGTGGTGTTCATCCTGAACTCCGCCTATTGCACAGTTGCAAACTCGACTTTCTCTTGCTAGTGGGACCATCTTCCTGTCCCTACACGTAACCAGTGTGATGAGAGACGGAATCTGGTGCATGCCAACCGGTGTTTATTAATTATATTTGCACACCTATTAATAGACAAACTTGGGTTGATCTTTCTGTATTTTCGTATTATCGTTTTGTCTTATTGGATGAGTTTACAATGTGTTTTATCAGCGAAAAATAGTTTTCTCTATTATGCGCACAATCTAAGCACGAATATAACTCTGTAGATAAAGAAAAACCTTCAATAACACTGTAAAACGACGCGAAGTGGGCAATCATCAGGCAACATAGAAACTTTTTTCAGAAATGATTCTCATCTATCCAAAATTAATGCTTTTAAGTGCAGAAATCCACTTCCAATGTAAATTAATTCATTGGGGGTAGACTTCCTAACGCCCAACAATGTTTTTAGAATCTGTTGGTATTGGTCTTCAACAGATTTTAAATTGCCCACCCAGGACTCGCACCCATATAATATAGATGAGAAAAGAGCTGTTCTGCGACTCTCTTCTTAATTAATCATGGCACATCAACATTTTTATTTATAAAGGCAGTGAATTACAAAATATGTTTGTATTTTGCCTTTAAATGTAAGTCAAGGGCAGACTTAAACTCCCCATCCTGAGTAAAAAAAGCCGGTAATATACGTATTCCCCTGTAATTGTTGCACATAGCCCTACTACCCCTCTTAAAAATATTAATTAAACGAGACTTAGACCATTCAGAAGGATAAACAGCACTCGAGAATACAAGAATAAATAATGCTGTGATATATATTAACCACTGGATAGGTAGAAAACGTAGAAACCCTGGTGCGTATCCATCCGGCCCACTACCCGTACCACTCTGGTGCGTATCCGTCCGGCCCACTACCTGTACCACTACCCAGCCCACTACCCGGCCCACTCTGGTGCGTATCCGTCCGGCCCACTACCCGTACCACTCTGGTGCGTATCCGTCCGGCCCACTACCCGTACCACTCTGGTGCGTATCCGTCCGGCCCACTACCCGTACCACTACCCAGCCCACTACCCGGCCCACTCTGGTGTGTATCCGTCCGGCCCACTACCCGTACCACTCTGGTGCGTATCCGTCCGGCCCACTACCCGTACCACTACCCGGCCCACTACCGGCCCACTCTGGTGCGTATCCGTCCGGCCCACTACCCGTACCGCTCTGGTGCGTATCCATCCGGCCCACTACCCATACCGCTCTGGTGCGTATCCATCCGGCCCACTACCCGTACCACTCTGGTGCGTATCCATCCGGCCCACTTCCCGTACCACTCTTAATTTTCCCTACTGCCTCAGTTAGCTCGCCGACTGTAATATAATCGTCAAGGCATGGAATATATGGCAAGGGTGACGCATCTCGGTCGAGATGGATATGGTCTATGTCTGGTTGAGTGACGTTCAAGACTTTCTCATAGTGTAATTTAAACTCCTCATCACTCAGTTGAATCTCAGACGCAGTTGTACCATCCTGGAGACTGCCCCTCCAGTTGATAGCACTCCAGCAGCGTTATCCTTCTATAGCAACTGAGTCCACCTGTTATGTGAGTCTCGCGAACCTCCAGCCATCGAGCTGACTTGAGCAGATTCAGCAAAATTATACTTGACTTAGAAGCAGATTTATACAGAGAGTTAGTAATAGACTCAATGGTTGCATCAACACTGGCTTCCTGTGGCACAGATATTGCAGTCGACTCCTATACACTTGATTGGTTTATTACCCATAACCAGAGTGTGCATGCGCAAGCTACAGGCAAACTCATGATGACTACCCAACTCTACACCATGCCCATATATATATATTCGCCAACCATTGTATCTGCTAAGAGTGTTGCTACCAGGCGGGGATGGTTGGATGGGATTCTCCGGTCAGTTATCACTTTGACAGCCTGTGAAAAATCCAAGCACTCTGGTGAAGTAATACACAGATCGATTTCTGATATCCATACTTCACGCTGTCTAAAAGTAAGACCGGTACTGAGACAACCCATTTCTATAACTAAATGATTAGCTACTACTAATCCTGTTTATTTTATTATCCCGCATAATTTGTGTTAATTATGATGTTAATGATGTTAATCCAAGTGATAGTTTCATTTTTTATTTAAATCTGATTGTGCTTATACATTCTCCATATCTAAGTAAATATCCAAAAAGTTAAAGATTCATATCTCATTGAATCGTATCGTAGGTATCCATAACATTGTTATTATTATGATAAAAACCTTTTATATTTACTTTTCCGTATCCAGTCAAGATTTTACACCTTTTCAATTTATTTATCCGCATCCAGTCAAGATTTTAGATTAGTTTTTAGACATTAGCCAAAGTAATTCTACATAAACTGTTCTCAGTATCTCAGTCAGTTTGTCATTATATTTATTTCCGGATAGGGAATCGTGAAATCAAAGTAATCGGTCAAACTTGTTGTCTAAATCAATTTATAGCGGACGTGAGCAAACCAAGCGGGAAATTATTGAATAGAACAATTTTGGAATGGCGTTTTTCTCTGTTAAGAGGTGTACTCCCATGGCTCCTTAAAAGTCTCATAAAGTACAAGTCTCATAAATTTACCAAGATTTATAACCTGAAATATACTATACTCACTGATACAAAACCCATTAGCTGACCTCATCTGTCCTTACCGAGCAACTAAAATAATAAACGTAATTATTTACTATTTTACTTCTATAAACCAGTACGATACATCCCTGCCGTATCCTTTGTATGTTGTATTAATTCTCTATATTAATTGATAATTCCTTCTATAATTGTTTCATCCGATAGATATGAGCAATCTACCAGCTTTAACTATACAAACTAATAAAGCATCACTGCATTGGGGCACATCTTTTATCTTGGATTGCACATTTGCATTTAAGCCTCTGAAGGACTCCCCTATAACAATGAAATGGTACAGAAATGGTACGGAAATGTTTATTCACACAGATCCTCGTTACTTTCAGGTAAAATTATATTGTATGAAATGTATATTTTATGGTGAATTTTAATTTATAGTAAAGTAAAGTTAAGTGAACGTGTGAAAAACGAAACAATGGAGGCAATCCGAAGGTTCCTCTCTCTTGGCTGTTACCTATAAGGTATGGAGCCACACTAACTCCCAAGAGTGAACACACCATAACTATACAACCCTTTCTTTACTTCCCCAGCAGAATCTAGCTCCCCATTATTGTACAGCTGTATTTGCGTAATCACTAATGTCTAAAGTGTCTTGCATTTAACTGCAACATATCAAAATCCCCTTGTCACAAATACCCAGTTTTACAGGTCTGCATCTAACATAAAATAAGTTAACTAATTATCAACTGAGTTTAAACAGGTCACTACAATATATCATGAAAAAAGTACATAAAATCGCATTGCATAAACTTATGAATTTTTCCTACTATTTGTTTATAACATACCGACTTATTCTCATCCAATAGGTTATTGGTACCGCTGGACATTCTTTGACGATTACTGACGTTGTTTACTCAGATATTGGTGTCTATAAATGCGCTATCCGAGGTTACGATGGATCTACCAAGTTCAGCCTTGAAGTTTCCATAGGCGTTTTAGAACGTAAGGACAAATATTATTATCAAAAAAAATTATTTGTTCGCAAAATATGGTAGTTTAATCCACCCACTTTGGAAAAATTGTTAATGATACAAAAGTAGATAATTAAGCGCCGATATTTATGTTTAGATTTAATTAACTTGGTATTTAGTAAGTATTTATGAATTTATTTGAAATGATAATTTTTTTAATTAAACACCGCATTAATGAAAAACAAATTATGGTTACGAGTTTAAATGTACATTTGGTAGTATGGATCTAGTATGAACTTGAAGGTCAGATCTGCACAACACTAAAGAACATAGAGCTAAGCTACTAGCTACATTATCTTTGTCCACCTCTCAAACTCACAAAGTTGTTCAGTTACTATTGCCAAATTTTTCATGTAAATCCAAAACACAATACAGCAAACCTTGAATATAAACTACAATTTAATATAATGTTAACTGTTAAATTATGTGAAAGAAAAACAAATACAGTATTTTGCTAAGCTTCATAACCATAACTAGAGCATAATTATTCGAAGCAGAGAGGTGCTCAAAAAATATGATATAGCATCATATTTCCATAAAATTATTTCCGTAAAGTAAACCAGTATATATACTTCCTAAAAAAGAGACATGTTGGGCACAAGAAGTTGATCTAATTCTTCCAATTCTTTGTATGTTTCCCACAAATCCATCCCATGATTAAATTAAGAGTAATCCCTATCTCCACCAGTGTAGGAGGTTTCTTCGATATTAACATGGTCGATTCTGGTCAATTCCAACTGAATTTAAGATACGTTCACACATCATGAACGTTCACATTCATGAACGCAGATTAAGATTCAGTGGGCACTGCTGGTGAAGTAAAGACGAGGTCATACCAGATCTACTTTTCTGGCAACCAACTCATGGAAAGCGTAGTCGTGGACGACCGGCCATAACATATATAGATCAACTTGAAAGGGATACTGAACTTGGGAGAAACGAAATTGCGACAACTATGGAGAATCGGGAAGCCTGGAAGGATCTCATTTCCACTGTCCGAGTTCGCTCGACCTAGTAGTAGTAGTAGTTCACAATAATATCATATCAACATCAATATCATGTCATGATAGAAAACTTAATCCAAATATGGATATATTGGATGCAACTTTATTGGCGTAATAAATGTGTGAATCAATAATAATACATCAGTGAATAAATCAGTATAAATAAACAAGACAGCTTTATCTATTTTAGATCGAATTCAGATATGAATTTTGAAGCAAAAATATGAAATAATTATGGTTTATTTTTTACCAGCGATCGTTCTACCCGATATATGGATGGACCGTGTTAGTTCCATAATCTACGAATCAATGCAACTGACTTGCCACTTTTCTGAAACACCTAAGAATAATGGCGATATTGTTACTCTGAAATGGATACAAAATGATGTTGAGATTTCTGTGTCAAATGCTAATCATTACGAACAGGTTTGAAAACCATAACAACAATAAATGATATGGTACTGTTCTTGTGCGAGATATACGAGCAAAAATTGTAGCAATACAGAATTAAACTAATTATTTTATTTATTTTAAATTTTTTTCTCTATTTAGACTTATGTGGATATTAGTAGTATAATATGTAAAGTATAATATACTACTAGGATCGGCATGCTACATTGCAGCTGTATTTTTAAGAATGCTGTGCCGGTATATTAAGTATAATATAGTAAGTAATTATAATATAATATTTTATAATAAAATTATATTTTGAAAATCTAATCTTAGGTTGATCGAAATATATTTTTGACAGACCAATATCAAGCAAGTAAAATTAATTGGAAACAGAGAAACAACATGTTGCTATCTGTTCAACTGTAAGTAGTCATCATTTTGTTTAAGCAGGGACACGAAGTGCAACCCTGTTTAAATACTGTAAGTAAAATTATCACATTGGTTACATTTTTGCATACGTGTTTCGCCGGGATTTGGCTCATCAGCTACACTAACCCGTGCATGCCACATGTTAATCCAACTAACTACACCTAAATCCAGCTAAATACACACACATACATATAAACAAAATAGCATAACATATTTGTTGGCCATAGCTTTTTCAAATTCGGCAATGATGTCCAGGTGGGATCAAACTGGTGACCTCCGAGTTGGAAGTCTGACGCTCTAACCATTCAGCTAGTTTTGGATGAACAACATGTGGAGATCTTACGTGCAGCGGAGGCGAGAAAGGATGCCGAGTGAGAAGAGGAGCGCAGTCGCAGAGTTGAGGCAAAACTGCAGGAGTTGGAAGACACACGTAAGCGCAAGGAACTCAAACGCGAACGCAAAGAACGCGAACACAAACATAGGAAACTCGAATGCGAATTCGAAAGTGAAGAACGCAACGCAAGGAATGTGAACTTGAACACGAATGGGAAGAATGCGAACTTGAACTCTAACGCGAACGTGAAGAACACAAACGCGAGGATAGGCAGATACAATGCAAAATTGAACATGAGCGTGAGCGACGATTGCTACGTGAGGAACAAGTGAACTTGAAGGCAGAAACCACTGCGAGAATTGCTAAGAAAGTAGAACAACGACAGTTAGCCAAACTAGAAAGTGTGAGGTTAGACTAGACTTAGACAAGTACTCCGATCGCGAAACCGTTTTCTGCATATCGCATACCTGTTGGTATTAGTGCCTCACTGATTGCACAAGGTCTGCGCTATCAAGAGGATGCTTCAAGGTTAGAATATTACTGCGACTCAGACGAGATGATAGAAGAAACTCCAAGAGGACAAAGATTGGACAAACCAAAACCAAGGGTTTGGAATCTGCCAATGGATTATGTCAGACCAGTTCGAGAGAAAACTTCCGAGTTAAACCGGAGGAAGGATCTTATGAAAGGAAACATCTTAGCCAAATAGAGCCAACAACAAAATTGAGTCAGGAATTTGTCACAAGAGAGAAGATGAGCGCTGGTATAGTGCAAGCTATAGCCCCGCACATCCAACCTATTACGGATATACTAAGCAACCTACAACTGATATATGCTGCTCAACTAAAGACTGATTTTAATCCGAGTAGACAAGAACAAGGTAGAGCCCAGTCTGGTGCACGAGTATGTATATCGGAGGCACAATTCTACAAAGACCTCAGGTAAGGACACCTGTTCCTACAATTTACAATCCCGATTTCTTGCACTCGGATGAAAGATTTATAGAAGGGGCTTGGATTAGAGCTTCAGGCTGTAAACCACTTCGAGATCAGGTAAGCAGTAGTGACTCGAGTGAGGAAGGCGAAGATTTAAGATGGCAGAAATCCTATAACCGGAAGGGAGGAAGAACAATAGTCGAGCAGGTGAGTTAAACCCATGGGTGGGGGCCAAACTCGACAACCCTGCAGAGTTGACTAACTTATTAACTAGGAATTATGCCACCCTCAGGGACATTGGTAAGTTTGCCGCCAGGCAGGGATTGCTGGCGCAACAACCCCAAAAGTTTATGGGCAACCATAAACATTGGAGGAAGTTTAACACTTATGTCAATGAGCAGTTAACAAACAGTACCTTTACCCCCAATGAAAAATTAAATTACTTATTGCAAATGCTCCATCGTGAGCCAAGAGCCATTGCTGACAATTTCGTTGGAAACAAAAGGGCATCTGAACTAACAATGAGACCCTTAGCGACATCTATGGGAATAAGACCAAAATGGCACAATCAATAGTAGAGGATTTGGGGAAAGGTGGAAAAATCACAACACCTTTAGAACTGTTAAACTTGGCCAATGCCATTTCAAATGCCTTAGATATTTTAAAAACAGTGAATTTACCACACCATGGTGATCACGCTGAGGTTTTAAAGAGTATAATAAGACGCCTGAACATGTGTTATCAGCAAAAATGGCGAAAATTAGAGAACAGGTTGGAGGGTCAGGATAAGGTGTTAACACTAAGACATATTCATGATATGACAGCTAAGTCAAACTTCTCAGAAGTGAATATGAGAGAAACTAAACCTGCTTTGGGAAGGTCTATGGTAAGTTTCAATGAAGACAAACAGACTGTGACATTTAACTCGGTAGATAAATAGCGGAACAATAAATGGAGCGGAACAGCTGATCACACACCAAATATGGGAAACAAGACCAGCCGAGCCTTATGTCAATTTGCCACACGCCCACAGGACTATATTGGGTTGGTATACACGGCACACGCGTACCTATCGCATATGAGTTCCCAAGTGGCGACAAGCTAATCGATGTATACGATGACTCGCAAACTATACCTCAGACAGCACCTAACCCATGCAATTCCGTAGAACAAATGGATATAGACAATTTCAGAAGAACCTGTATCGATCATTACAGTGATTTTAGCAAATCAGAGGAAGAGTTATATCCTGGTAATGTGAAATTGTCAGAACCACTCTATAATGATCGAACAGACAGTGAACTCAAGGACTACTGTTATCAGACCCGTGGGTCTGGTTCAGTAGCTCACTTGACATACTTAAGTAACGTCATCACATATACCAACAAAGTTGAAGGTCAGGTGGCGAAATATCGAGACCTCGATATTTTTCAATTAAGCAAAGAAGAATTGAATAAAGAACAGATTCGTCAAGACCTTGTGATGGGAGCTAGGACTATAGAATGGTTAAACAAGGATGCAATGGAACCTGGATGATACGATGTGACCATATCTGCAGACAAGAAGAGATCTATAGAGATAATGGAAGATACTATACATCTTTTGCCAAGCGGACATTTTGAGGTCCAAATGTTGTGGCATCAACAGCCTCTAAAATTAGAAAATAATTACAGCCTGCCATTAAAACAATTGACTGGGGTGAGGGTGCGGCTGTTAAGGAATCAGGACATGAAGGAGAAATATTGCACTCAGATAAACAATTATCTGACAAAGGGATTCGCCGGAAAGGTAGAGAACCCAGAGATTGAGTCCAACCAGACTTATCTCCCACATCACTACGTAACCTATCCAGATAAACCTAACAAAGTCCGCATAGTAAATGATTACGCTTCAGTTTATAAGGGTATGTCCTTAAACTCGGAACTTATGGACAGTCCCAATCTGAATAACTATTTAATCGGGATATTGGTAAGCTTCAGACAGCACCGATTTGCATTTACATGCGACATTGAGGCAATGTTTCATCAAGTGCGAGCCTGCAAGGCTGATCAGGACAGCCTCAGATTTCTCTGGTATGAGAACGAAGACTTATCAGGTCCAGTGGTTACATACCAGATGTATGTTAGGATATTCAGTGCTCGCAACAGCCCAAACGGCATATTATTTGTTCTAAAGAAGACCGCAATGGCCCAAATTGGGAATTATCCGGCTGATGTCATTGAGTCGATCCTTAAGAACTTCTATATGGATGACGGATTAGTTTCCACGATTCGTAGATTAACTAATATATATAAAGTAACCGAAGTTATTTATATATTGGAGGATATTTAAAGGACAATAATGAAGGGATATATCCCTGAAGAGCCATGGAGAAGGTGAACCACAAAGGAGGATGCAGCACTGCCATTCGCCCGCCATGGCAACATTTATTACCATCAGCGATCTGTGGTGGAGCTAAACACAGAAATAAACACAATTATGACAAGGGTATGAGAAAGGAGAGGTTAAAGGCGGTGGAAGATAGGATGGAAGTGTTGAGGCGGGAGTATAGAAGTCAATATCCGTATGATTTCACTGCAGATATATATGATATAAGCGTAAACCCTGGTGAAGAGATTGCAAAGATGTATCATATGAACATGTTCTTATCACATGATGAACCCTTATCTGCCATAAGTGACCATTTCGATGGAATGCATTTGTATAGAAGGACGCGATGAGATGACGAGGAAATGCCAAAGGTCTTTAGCGTGTATAAATTGTTCTATAAGTGCTGTGAATGCATGAACAAACAAGATGTTTCCATTCGTGATTGTGTGAATGAAGAAAGACCCGACCCAATATTGACACGGTGTAAAGCACATCAATTCCTCAGGAACAACAAAGGAGGATATTCAATGAGTAATCCGATGATAACCATAGATTTCAGCAGAAAGAAGCCACCAGCGCCTATTACACCAAGGATTACGACTCCGGATCCTTATAGTGAGATTGGAACTCGTACTACTTCTGCTTTAGTGGAAATGACTGCTGCCATGTTGCTTTATCGAGCGTATAAAGATTTGGAGGCGCAACGCGAAGCTGCACAGGACTCGGGAACATAACCCACGGGTTGGGAACTCTCGAGTCCTTGGTCAACTTTCGATCCACAACCTCCAGATAGAAAGCTCACGCATGAGCATCAGGATGAGATAGAGGCATTACAGCAAGAAGAACAAGCGGTGAAGGTGAAAAAGCTTTTCAAGAAACGATTAGTCGAGTACAACAGGAATGCAGAGAGACGCCAAGGAGAGGTAGTGAGAGTCATGGGGTTCGTCCCACAAGCTATATCTCAACCTAAACCAACGCCAATGGAGAAGGATGGAGGAGTCGTTGGAGGATTGGAAATTAATGTTCTATGATAATGAAGGAGGGTCACACCAGGAATGTTTGACCAGCAAGTGTATCCAGATCTGGGTGGCCGATGGTGTAACTCATGTGTTCATGCGCATGAGGGCGGACGGAGATAGACCAGAGCTGATTATAACGACCCAATAAAGAAGGGGAAAGGACCCGAGAGAGCAGATTTTGAAAGTGTGTAGACGCGGAGGGATGCATGGAGCAGAGAGGATAGATGCGAGGATGTTGCCTAAGAAGGTTAGGGAGGCGATATTAAACCAGGATTATGTGAAGGTAGAATCAGGTGTCCAGAGCGATTTGGAGAGCGATTTTAACGCTATGGAGGACCCGGAAGACCGGCTACCGAGACCCTTCGTCAACACAAAACTATTATTGTTATGGTCGCAGGATGTTAGGATATACAGGGAATATCCTATGTCAGCTAAGACTGGTATGGGTGTTTTATAGCGCACCCATTATATAATTGGGATTTTAAATTAAAGCCGCAGAAGAAGTATGAGGAGGCATATGGTAAGAATACAGCTACATCAACGATTAAATTAGAGCCCTTTTCACCAGACAAATGAATTAAAGGAAGTGAATCCACTTTGGCATCCGATGAGTCGGATAGCTGGAAAAGGGGGCACAAAAAAACAAGTAACACGCGAACCGAGTTCAGAAGAACTTGTAAAAAAAACTACAAGTAATTCTAATTCAATGCAGATATGTTTTGGATTTGTCATTCTTGTATTTCTTATTGTATTTACAGAGGTTCAAATAGGTTGGTGCACAATGTCTCTTTATGGACAACATAATGAGATAGAAGCAAAATTTGTTAAACAACAAGCCGAACAATAGGAGTTATTGATGCACCAGGATAAAGAATGAGATTGTTAGGGCACAGTGTAGTCTAGTGCATCCAGATGTAGATAGAATAATGAATAAACAGTAGGAAGTTCAGAAACTAATAGAGGAAAGTTTGAGTTTATAGTTTATATGATCAATGCAAGTCATGTATGTAACTGGAATTGAACCTTGGAAAAAGTCCAAGTTGTGGTCCATGGTTTTTAAGAAGAAGATGAAACTATGGATAAGTATCATGTATTCATGGCAGTATTTGGAGATCCAAGAAAAGAGTTTTGGATAGGTTTAGATGTAATACATCAGGCAACAGAAAAACTCTCTTGAACTTGAACTTGAAATTTATTTGCCATATAGACAGAATATACGTAAGTGTTGCAAAGCACCCCAACACCAAAGATTTTACCGAAATCATGGAGTGAGTGGGTGAGAGTATGATATGTCTATGATGGCCTGGATGGCAGCTAATAGCATTGCTAGTAAGAGCTACCACCCAGAAAGTGAGCAAATGCATGATGCTGAATATGTGCAAAGAAGTAATGAGGGGTGGGTGTAGGGGGAGGGTGGGGTGGTTAGGGGAGACCTGTCAGCAAAAAAAGAAATTAATCGATTTCAACTTTATATTATAATATAGTAGAATTATTTAGAATAATGTTGAACGGACGCAATAGAGAGACTAAAGATTTTAATAAAGAGTGTATGTATATACTAAACTTTAAATTATACACTGTTTGTATGTAAACTGTAGCTACCGTATAAAGTACAGTATATATATTTATATTCTATAGATTAGAAAGTAAGTAATGTTTGAAGCTTTTGGAAAAGCATTGCTTCGAAGGAGATTGCTTGATAGTCTGAGGAATACTATTCCAAATGGTAGGACCGAGATAATTAATAGATCGCTGTGCGATATCTAATCTAATGAGGGGGATAAGGAAATTACCGTGAGCTGATGACCGAGTATGATACTGATGAGAGGCTGAGGTTTTTCTAAAAAGTAATCCTAAATCTGACAGAGGATTAATCCTATGGGAATATATGTCGTGCATGAATAGAACAGTCTGATGTTTAAATAGACATTGTAAAGGAAGGATATTAAGTGACTTATATAAAGGAGCTGATGAGGCCTGATAATGGTTGAAGGTCATACAACGTAGTAGTTTGTTGATTTTAATTCTGAGAGATTTGAATGTAGTAGAATCAGTACTGCCCCATAGTAGGAATCCGTAGTGTAAGCAGGGGACTGAAATATAGCTGGCGAAGAATATATAGAGGAAAGATATGACGTTTTATAGAATAGCCTGGACGTTCTAGAAATTTTCTTAAGAATATATTTAACGTGTGGTTGCCAAGATAACTTATTGTCAACCCAAACTCCAAGGAATTTTGTGCTGGCTGAGTAATTAATTTTTGATTGTTAATTTGGAGGCCTGGAATTTGGGTCACATCATTAATTATGTCAGAAAATATTGAATATTCAGTTTTGGAAAGGTTAAGTGATAAACAATTGGCCTTTAACCAATCGGCAACTTTATTTAGTTGGATAATAGTGTTATAAATGAGTTCGTTAGAATTTGGGTTGGAATAGTATAGAGTCGTGTCATCTGCGAACAGTGTGGACAATAAGGTTGTAGAATTAGGTAGGTCGTTAATATAAAGTAGAAATAGAATAGTACGCTACCTTGCCGTACTCCGCAGAGCAGAGGTTCAAGAGACGAGGTATGGTTATTGATAGAGACGTATTGAAATCTACAGGATAGAAAACTAGCAAAGAGTAGGTTAGGAGTACCTCTGGCACCGTAGGATTCTAGCATAGAAATTAGTATTTTATGGTTTAGCGTATCAAAGCCCTTTTTTAGATCTATATAAATAGCACAAGTAGAATTTCTTTGGTCTAAAGCCTGGCGTATTTTTTCTATTACTATAAGTAGCACATGCAATGTAGAAGTTTTAGCACGGAACCCAAATTGAGCTTTGGTTAACATATTATATTTAGCTAAGTAGGATTGCAGTTGCGATTTGATTATTATTTCGTAGATTTTAGATAAACCTGGGAGTAGAGAGATGGGCCTGTAGTTATTAGAATCACTCGGTTCTCCGCCTTTGTATAACGGTATGACTTTAGCAAATTTTAGAGAGTTGGGGAACAAGCCCCGAGTGATAGATAGATTAATTAGGTAGCTTAGATGTATAGATAGCGTTTCTGCCGCATGTTTAAGTAGTTTAGTTGGAAAGGAGTCATTAGTAGAAGAGGTAGGATCGAGATTAAGTAGATGGTACTGGACTTATTCAGGGGAAGTTTCTAGAAGGGAAAAGGTGTACTTAGGTGTTCTTAATGTAATGAGTTAGTGATTGCCTGGATTTAGGAATATCAGCTGCTAATTTTGGACCAATGGAAGCGAAGTGACTATTTAGAGTAGAAGCTATTTGAGATGGATCTGTAATAGTTACAATGTCATCTCCTATGCGTGTAACTAATTTTTTTGGTGTTTTGAGTTTATTTGATCTATGTAGCGCTGTGTTTATTATGAGCCACGTCTTTCGGGGGTTTTTTGAATTGGCCTGAAACTGAGTTGAATAGTAAGATTTTTGCGCTGTACGTAAAATCGAGGTTAATTAATTCCTGTATTGAGTAAATTTTAGTTTATTACACTCAGTAGGATTATTTATGTAAATTCGGTATAATTTATTTTTAACTTTAGTGCATTTTAATAAGTTCGCGGTCATCCATGGTTTAATAGGAATTTTTCGGGGAGGAATGGATTTCTGGGTTACATAAATAGAGCAGATGAGGTTTAAATCTGAATAAAAAACATCAAATTTTTCAGTGGTTGGGATTGTAGGATCGGTGTAAGTCCATGAGATTTTAGATTTTATTTCTTCCATTAATTTATTCCGATTGTAATTGGAGTAGTCATAGATTAACTTTTCTTTTGGTTTATTAAAATAGCAAGATGAGTTTTGGAAGCCTGTAAATGTTGGATAATGATCAGTGGTGCCAATTAAAAGGTGGAACACTCCAGCTGATGAACAAGATGAAGTGATGTTGGTGATAACATGGTCTATTAAGCACACTTCGAAGCAGTCATCATCAACATCACTGACTAGTCAAATGTTTAGTAAGATATTATCCCCCAGTGAACCCATAAAAATACAGTTTATAGTAATAAAAAATACCTAATATAAATAAAATTTATAAAACACAAATAAATAACAATATAAATTTATGTATAGATAATTAATTAATATATCAGATAATGCCAAAAATCGCAGTCGACCGCATTTGCTTTTTACTCATTCGGCATTTCTAACTCTTCCAAGAATATTCTATCCTACCTTTCTCTATTCTCCTATCTACCCTATCCTATCCTATCTTACTCTATCCTACCCTATCATATCATGTCCTACTCTATCCACCTAACCTACCCAGCCTATCCTAACCCTATCCTATCTAACCCTATTATAATCTAACTATATCCTTGTCCCATTCCCTTCCCCTGAAGTATCCATCCACCCTCCCTGGTGGGCAGCCGTCCACTAGCAATGCTACTAGGTTGCCCTCCTATACCTATACCTATATATATATATATTATATTTATATATATACTCATATATATTACAATAATTATGTGTGCTTTAATTATTATGTATATGTTTATTATGTATGTTTATATGGGTAAAAATAAATAAATCAATCAATCAATCAATCTATTAAGGATTTCGACTAAGGGGTTACACATCTAGGCTTGTTAATCAGTTGGATAAACCCATATGAGTTTAGTGTATTAATATTTTGCATTGCTTTAGATTAAGTTTTTAAAAGATCGATATTGAAGTCACCTGCGATTATTAGGTCATACTTAAGGTTAGTTAATTTAGCTAGAGTATCATCTAGGAGAGTAATAAAAGTGTCAGTATTAAAAGCGTCAGGGCGATAAATAGAACCAATTATTATCGGTTTGGAATGGGGACGTGAGATTTCGAGCCAGGAGTTTTCCACACCCTTAATACGTAAGTCAGTCCTTTCAGAAATGTCAAGGGCTTTATTAACGTAGATAGCGGTGCCACCTCGATGGAGCCTACCAGTAGTTATATTGTGGAAGAATGGGTCACAGTATCCAAGGGAATCTAAGTTCAGAATGTCCGTTAAGTCGCCGTCACTAATAAATGTCTCGGTGAAAGTGAGGATATCAAATTTAGCAGTGATATTGAGTAGGAAATCAGTTATAGCTGGTAGGTTAGACTATGGCAATTTCAGTTAAACATGGATAGTGACCTAGCATTAGTGGTTTTGCTAAATTCAGCGTTAAATTTATCCTCTGTGTAATAATAATCTTTATAAATATTTAGATTTATAAGATTATTATCGGGGTCTAAATTGCTAAAAGTCTGATTTAAGATATCTGATGAATTTGAGTCAGGCCCAAAAGTGGACCCAGGATGAAAAATGTCGATATCATCAGTGCTGACCTGGAGAAAGGAAATAAGTCAGAGTAGCAATTGTAACAAAATAAAGAATCTCTCCATAATATAGAGTCTCTTGAATCACAGGGACCGAATTGTCTGGGACCGAATTGTCTGGGACCGAATTGTCTGGAACCGAATTGTCTGGAACCGAATTGTCTGGAACCGGTTCCTGATAGAAACTTTTTATCGTTTATAGGGATTTTTTGATATTAGTGAATGTGCTACAACATTATCAGATATATTTTTATATGGTAACTAGTATGTTTTTTAATAGCTAGAATTTTTTGAAATTTAAAAATACGGTATTTTTGTTATTGGTAGCAAAGTGTTTTTTTTTACTAGCTAGTATTTTTTTGAAATTATAAAAAAATTTGTGAAAACATTGATATTTCAGAATTAGGCCTAAACTGTTGCAGAATATATTAATTACCGGTACCAAAAATATTGATGATATTATAACAGCTGAATATCATGTGGCGGTACAGTTTTCTGAATCAAATTCAGCAAAGTGTCCCTAAATGAGATCCAGCTATTATATGGGATAATGATTTAGGCTTGTTAATCAACCAAAAACACACATATTTACATGCAACATATTTAAAAAAAATCAGTATATATATTTTAAATACATACTATTACTAGCTAGTAAATAGATAGATAGATAGATTTATTTATACATTATGTAAAAACAATAACAAATACACCAAACAATGTACCGGTATAAAGGTATTGTCCAACATAACATATAGGATTACCCCTAAAGCTTTGCAGCTTATTTCCAAGGGGGTCCAAATAACACCGTCTCCACTCCATAAAAACACCATATAGCCATATAACTAAAAATGTAAAATAAAAATGTAAAAATATAAATCACAATGACTTGCGCGAGCCACATAGTAAGCAAAGGATTTGTAAACTGACCGGGTTTATGAGGTCAGACACCCGCTAGCGGGTGAAAGTGTCTAAACATTAAACAACCTCGATGTCATTGTTGTCAGTTATAAGTGTTGTATGAATAATAATATCATAATCCAATTTAATAATAGTAATTAAGTAATTTAATCTTAATTAATAACCATCCGGCATTTAAGACATCAAGTAGTACAACACCATGTAATAATATAAAGCAATAATACAGAAATCACTGACTCACAGAACGGTATAGCAGTAGACAGTATTCATTAATCTCCTATCAGGAACCTAGGCCTAGGTATACTCTGTGGGGCGAGCCACGTTATACCACCACCAGTATTATTACTAATTCTAGACCTTACATCAGTCCCTTCAAAACATTTAATTGGGAATATGCATGCAAAATATAATATTATTTGTTTACAGAAGATGTCAAAGAATTATTTAATGTTACTTTCTAAATGTTAAAGGGTTAACTTGGTACATAGAGTAGATTAACTTCATGAGTGCTTGAGGTACAGTACATAGAGTAGATTAACTTCATGAGTGCTTTGAAGAGAGGCCCTCAAGGGAAGGGTTCAGAGTTCCTACTGTAGGAGTAGGATGGAGGAAGCATTGCTTAATATGGTGACCAATAATGGCGCTTCATACAGAAATAGATATAGGCCTATAAATATTATAGCTGCCAATTGGCGAGTGACTGAAATTTAGTGTTGTGTGGTATTTTTATTTCATTAGTGCCACACTAATCAAATACATTTGGTTATAACGGTGATTCAAAATAAAATAAATATAAAATTATATAATATTATTATTTTTTGCCACAGCCAATGCCAAACGGCTTGGGCGACATGAAAGGTACACATCAGTATTTTAGACATTGGAAAAGACTTAGCTAATGCATATCATTAAGCATCGTCGTCATCAGTCATAAAGATAATATCCCTTCTCATTGAATCCCCCACCTTCCAACATGCCATTTGAAACAATTCTTATCAATTTATAAATCCTGCGCCATAAGAATTATCTGACTTATCATCACTTATAAGTGATGAGAGAGAAATACCACCAGCATGTGATGAACCATATATATGATAGCACATTAAATTGTCATCAGCAGCATCAACGCTACCTGTTGAATATTATGCTGTTGAATATTATTTAACAGATACTTGAGCTAGTGGAATTTAACTTTTATAAGTCAGTAACTACCAGTACCAGCTCCTTTGCCCCAATCAACATCCCTTTTGGCAATTAGGCCGAACCGAAACAACTTTTGGCAATTAGGACGAACCAACACCCCTTTTGGTAATTAGGCCGAACCGACACCCCTTTTGGCAATGGAAGGGTATCAACCAATAAGGCATGCTTATTTACGGAAAAGCAATGAGAAGCCCAGAAATAGTTCCATAGGCTAAAACGACACCCCCAATTGGAAATATGCATTACGTACATGAAAGTGATCAGTCACCATTTACAATAACTGAAATACTCAAATTGTCCAGATGTTATATTTCTATTATTTCAGGTTGTTAACGATACTGGTGGTTATTTATCTATTCAAAATGTTAACAGCGATGATGAAGGACGTTATAAATGCACCATTTATGGAAATGATGGTTCAAGTGTAGAAAGTGAATATGTTCCAGTTGTAGTTCTAGGAGGTAAATATAAAATAATTATTGTATAAGTCATTAATGTAATCATGACATTGATTCGTATGATTGGCCATAAGTTATGAAAACATAGAATATCCTTCATTGATCTCTTTATACAACTGCGAAATACTCAGACTATGAAAGTTTCGAAAATTTTGAATTTTGAAATTTTACCCTATCTGAAGCAGAGTGCTTTACTCCAATATACCGATTTAATAAATATGGAAAGATTGCTTTTAATTTCTATAATTTTTTAATCTAATTACCTCCAAATGGATGAAAAATATTTACGATATACTAAATAACTGCACCGCAATTATACAACAATTTTACATTGTAGGAATAAACTGTGGACTTTGAATAAACTCATGTGCTCCAAAGTCTCGCCAACATAACCTTCATACATAGCTAATAAATTAACATACTTTTTACTTCCAATCGTCCAGAACTAGCTTCTGAAATTCCCATCCTCCCAATAGAAGCACTGAACAGTTCAGTAGAACAGCACAGTACAGTTTTTAATTATTTGATTTTGCTGTATAATGTTTTATTTTTAACATTGTTCTGGAGGTTTACTCTACATACATCCAAACTGTCCATATTCTTATTGAGTGCAGAACTTAACTCAAACTTCGTCCAAACTGTCAATTTTCTTATTGAGTGCAAAACTAAATTCAAGCTTCATCCAAACTGTCCATTTTCTTATTAGTGTGTTACGTGGCTAATACGCTGATGTGGTTGTCACTAAGGCTTGGGGCTGAAAGGCCGAAGGCTGGTATAATAAAGTTCTGAGTTTTAGGGAAAACCCAATTAGAAGTATGGGTACTGGTAATATAGCACAATCAGTATTGCACATTAATAGCAGCAACGATGACGGTTTAAACCATTTAACTTCTACTCTGATATTAGCCAACTGAATCATAATTAACACTGAGTAACAGTTATATGGATATAACCGATATATATTACATGGAGGTTACACACATTGCTTAATGTATTGACCTACCAATAAATCCGCGCTAATTGATAGTGTACCGCCCTGCTATTGGTTGGTTTATCTCCCTTGGCCACTCCCTGTCTTTCCTGGCCCTGTGTTGGCTACCCCCTGAGATGTGCTGGTATCTCTCTCTCTGGCTGGCAATGTGTATTGCCTCGTTCCCTCTAGTATGCAATATTGCGTTAGGCAATATTGCATATCTAATCGTGATTCGTAAATCACAACTTTCCCCATTCTCTGCTGGGTAGTGCAGCGGATTGGATCCGCTAACATTATGCACTCAAACTTCGTCCAAAGTGTCCATTTTCTAATTGAGAGCAAAACTACACGCAACCTTCGCCCAAATTGTCCATTTTCTTATTGAGTGCAGAATTAACTCAACCTTTGTCCAATCTGTCCATTTTCTAAATGAGTGCAGAATTATTAAACTCAACATTGGTTCTAATAATACAGGGAAGATGTCTTCCCTCGGCTTGAATGTTATATGTACTAATCACTGAAGAAACGCATCACTGTGCGAGAAATTTACAGTTTGTGAATGCTATGAGTGATGTAGCCAATGTCAGTGTCTCGTTACTTCCAAAGAAGAGGAAAAGTTTCCTATGGACTGTCAAACGCATTCAGAATGTGTATAATTTTGAAAAAATCAGTCATTTATTTTAGAAAATGATTTGACTTTGCAGGAAAATACTAATCATAAGCTGCTTATTTGATTTTATTTTATTTAGTCTGCCGCAAGGCAGTACGGTAAGTGATGGAGTGGTAAAATGCTTTGCTTCTAGCTGATCCAGCTATAATTCCGTCATGTCATTGGTGCACCAGAACCAACCCAGTTATATTGAAACATGGCTTCTCCAGGAGGACAAAACAGAAGTATTGAATATTTACAGAGCTTTCACCCTTGCATGTAACGAACTCGATAAGTTCTAACAAGAACATATGGGTTTTATCACTGCTTTTGCACTAAGCGAGCTGGTTTTCACGAGAGATCGGACACATCTATCTATCGTTTCTGATGCCAGTCAGCCGATAACCTCTGTCAAGTTTTGATCTGCTCAGCTTGCGCATCTGTAGCTGGACTTGCGTGTAACTCAATCACCAAATGATGTAGCTACTTAATTTACTTTTATATTTACTGACTTTATTTACTTGTGGGGTGGATGATTTCCACCACACCATCTACCCCCAACTTTGCAGTGTAATTATTTAATTATATTACTCATATTGCCTAAAATATCTTGGTATTTGACTAACATTCATTTACTAACCATCCTACCCTACCTCTTTTTTACCTGTACGTTTGCATGTTACTAAGACCTGTAATTTGTGTTAATCTAATAAGATGCGTTCTCTTTGCCAGATGATCGCTGTGAGACTATTGAACTCCAGAGAAAAGATGGTAAATTCGATGATTCTGTTAAATATGTCCGCAAACAACCTCCCCTTCTTGGAAATTTTTATATATTTGGATGCAATGTTCTAGTTGAAGGCGCGATTGGGTAAGAATTATTCATAGTTGCTTACCGGTAGGTACTACTGCTGGATTGTGTCCTTCCTTAACCTATTCGTTCATATCTCCCATAAAATCTATATACTGTATTTATTGAAACCGCTGTTTTTATTGCGGAGGAAGATTTGAATCTATTATTATTGATGTAACTCCAACATTAATTATCCACATTTTACACAAAGTTGGTCCATTGCTCAGCACAAACTTATGTTCAATGTCAACTCGAAAGAATTATAAGCAAAATATAAGCAGATATATCTCCTAATCACTTTACACCTAAAGGCAGACTGGGAAGGGGGAAGCTGCAGTTGATTTAAGACCTCACAAAAAGTTTGAATGACACAGCTAGTGTTCTAGAACAAATCTGCCAAGTTTCAGCTTGAATAGATTAAAACCTAAGAAATTGGAGACATTTAATGTTTATACATATCTAGCGTGAGACTATTGAACTGATGGTGTCTAAAAGTCAGTCGTTGAATAAATCTAATCTTTTGGTCTCATATTGATTTGATGATGCCTACAAATTTTTAAATCGACAGCTTTAAATCCGACAGAGTTATTAGCATGTCAAAGTCGTAACGACAACAACAATTTGCCAAAATTGAGTGTCAGTTCACCAAGGCGTCACAATTAACCAACAAACTTCCTTCCAACCGATCCTTACTGTAATTTTTCATAGACGTAACTGTTACTGTGTTATGCTCCCCGGAAAAAATGAATTTTGAGATTTTTCTAGTGCAAAATAACTATAAACTGATCGCTTAGACCTATAGGTAAAACCCCAGATCTATTGGAGATCCAAAACCCGCGAAATCTATTATGGGTGTGATCTTGCAGAGTAGAAATTTTACTGGTAATTCTAGTAGAATCTCGAATAATTGGTTTAAACCAAACAAATTTGAAATGTTTTGGTATTGTCTACAGATGGGGGATGCTTTGTGATAGTAACAGATATTAAAATCTGCTAAGAAATATATTTCAGTTAGACCTAAGATTACATTAATAATTGTGTGCGATGTTGAAGTATGGAATTGTGCGCGCAATACGCATGCGGATTGGATGCGAAATGCAATTTTTTATAAATTTTTAAAAGTGATGTACTGATGTACTAAAAAAAAACTGATGTACTAATATGTACAAAATTCAAATATGTTTAGTTTGACCTTGCTGTTTGGTGCATCCTTTCGCCTCAGATCTATCTTGGAGAGTTATTAATGTTATTTCTTCTTTACTTCTTTACTTACATATGTATTTCACATATACATACAGTTATATATTCGCCGATAGCAAAATCATTCAAGTTTATTTCATCACCCTCCAAATATTACGTCGTTAAACAGTAGAGGGTGAGTGTTTACTATACTACCGGTGGTGCGGTGGTCACGACCGGTCACGACCGGGAATTACGTCAACCCTTACGGCTACTGGAGTACGGATGCTGGTTAGGCAATAGAAAGTTGGGCTCTTCACAGACATGATTTAACTGTTATGTGCACTGTGCGGTGTGCAGGCCTCATTATTTTTGAGAAATCGCAAATTTATCAAAAATAAGCTATTTTTGAGATATTTTTCATTTTATTTTTGCTATTTTTGCGATGTTGTCTAAATCATCCTGTAATGATATGTATTATTGTAAATATTGAAACATGTTTTTTTTTTGAGTAAAACCGACACTACAGTACCGACGTACAGTGTTTAACAAACTATTGAAACTTGTTTGTTACATACTGTATGTAGTCCTATAGTATTTTATCTAATTAATTAGGTCTACAGTTTGTCTTGGATAGCCTTTGACTGACACTTAACATAACTACAGTATCAGTACTCTCTTTTGTACTGCCTTTGCCTTTAGTGCCATTTTTTGGACATTCTAAAGTAATGTTAATAAAATAACGATCTTATCTTATATTATCTTACAAGAACTGCAGTACGGTAGTTATTTCTATAAGTAAACACTTTCACTTTAGAGTAACTCACTGACATGTAGCAGTATCAGAGTATGCGGAGAACCATAGTAGCCTACCAGACCACCACCACCACCACCACCCATTTTCTGTCTCTATCGGAAGTATTTTTTTTTTAACTTTAATGTGACAAATTTATGTTAATATAAGTTTATGTAAATAAATATAACTACTGCATGCAAATATTAGTGGCCGGTAAAATAAAAATTTTGAAAATTTTTTAAAATTGAAAGTTTTCCATGTGACTGTGTATCCCATTCCATCTGCAGTACTGCAGTATAGGCAATATAGGCAATAAATTATAGGCAATCTTTCTAGCTGGTTGAAATAGCAGTTATTTATTGATCGAAATTGAAATTATTAGATTATTATATAACGAAATGTGCCTTTAAACTCAACAAAACAAGAATATGTTATTTTTGTGATTTTTCCAATTTTAAATTTGCTACTTTTGACGTTTTTGACAAAATAGTCACAAATAATGTGGCCTGGTTATGTGTAATGGACATTAATATATCTGTACAGTGATGGATAAGTTGAATTTGTGACAACACCCCAAAACTGGTGACAAACACTGAAAATTGAGACACCGCTCAACAGTCGAAAATGGCCACACAATGTGAATAATAGTAGATCGCAGTTTCAAAGGTAATTCAACTAAGTTTCGGTTCTGTGTAACACCGACAAGTCAACTAGAAAACAGTCAAATGTCAGGAGACAACACTCAAATTAATATTTTTTTTTAAATTAAAGTAAGCAATCATACACATATATGCACAAATATTATACTCCCTCTTTCCTGGGTGAGCCAGAATTTTTATTTTTGCTTTCATTCTTTAACTACGTGCGTATAAAAAAAGGTGTTACACCAGTTTACGCCACAGTTATTTTCATAGGCGTATAGGATGGCCTATAGTGCAGGGGTTGCAATTCCCCCCCACCCCCAGCAAATTTTTAGGGGGCGAAATTACAGGCATAAAGAGGAGCGAAATGTTTGAGTAGTAAAGCTTTTTCCAACCATTATATTCCAATTATATCTAATTCAATTCCGAAGGGGGTGAAGGAGGGTGAAAATTTGGCCTATTCTACGTCAGTGGAAGTGGTTCCAGTATGCTTATGGTTAGGGATGTACCCGGATGCATTTCCTGCCATTTTGGAGAGATTCCGGTTCCAGCCGGAATGAATTTTTTTATAAGCGTTTTAATAAAGGATTTTAATACAGCGTGTCAGAAAATGACACTATAAGTTACAACGTATAATAATATATTATAATATATCAAAATAAAATTTTATTTAAAACGGATTCTGTGTCCTATATTGGCTCTCTGAAGATATCAAATTTGCTTCGAGATTTTGACATGAGATTTTGTCATTGGAACAATCTTTTGTAATAAAACCAATATCTAAAGACGATTCAATGAAAATTTCAAATGAAATGAAATGAATTAGGGAGGACTAGCATTTAGAAAATGCTTCTATAGAAATTTGCTTGCTTACTATTTATTCAGAAAAATCTTATTAAAATTTTCTAATATGTTCATAATTCATCTAGTGTTGCAATGGGATCCTGATCCCGAAAATCGGGATCCCGCTCCCGTCCCGAGACTGATGGAAAAAATATCGGGTTTTTTCGGGGTTTGCTACGTCTGAATTTATATGCCATGCAGCTTACAATTTGTAAAATTGTATAAAAATGTAAAATTTTTGCAAAATAACAATTTGTAAAATTACAAAAACAAAAATTTTAGTCAAAAACAAAATTAAAGAATAATAAAGTAAAAGTATAGGTAACGGTTTTGCTTTTACAACTACCTACAGGGCTACAGAGATCTACATAAAGATATTTCCGAACATTATTTAATATAATAATTAAAATAACAACAATTTTAATAATGAGGTGGTCCAGAATAGTACATGATAATAGAGTGTGTCCTTGCGATGGCACCTCAGTACAGGATGAACCACACTTCTTATTACATTGTGTACTGGGATGTAGGACAATTCGGTCCTGGACAATTCGGTCCCGGACAATTCGGTCCGGACAATTCGGTCGCGGACAATTCGGTCCCGGATAATTCGGTCCCAAAACACTAAATAAATGGGACCGAATTGTCCGGGACCGAATTGTCCCAGGACCGAATTGTCCTAGGACCGAATTGTCCGGGACCGAATTGTCTGGGACAGAATTGTCCTAGGACCAAAATGTCCGGTTCCTAATAGCAACTTTTTAGTGCTTTTTTGATATTGGTGAATGTTCTAGAACATTAGTAGAGATATTTTTTATGGTAGCTAGTGTTGTTTACTTGCTATAATTTTTTGAAATTTTAAAAATACTGTATTTTTTTTTATTTTTGTTATTGGTAGTGTTCGAGAACATTTTATATATAATTTATTAAGGTGAAGCTAGTGTTTTTTTTTACTAGCTAGCATTTCCTTGAAATTATAAAAAAACTTGTGAAAACATTGATATTTCAGAATTAGGCCTAAACTGTTGCTGATTATATTAATTACCAACAATATTAATGATATTATATCAGTCCCTGAATGAGATCCAGCTATTATCTAGGATAATAATTTAGGCGTGTTAACCAACCAACAACACATACAGTATATACATACGCAATATATAAAAAAATCCAGTTTTAAACATTTTAAATACATACTATTACTAGCTAGTAAATAATTCACAAGCTCCATAAAAACACCATAATAGCTACCATAACTAATAATGTTAACAAAAAAAGTAAAATTTTTTTTATTTTCGAAAAAATTCTAGCTGGTAAAAAAAAACACTAGCTATCATATAATAATATATATTAAGGTTCTAGAACATTCACCATTATATAATACCAATTAAATTTGGTCCTGGACAATTCGGTCCCGGACAATTCGGTCCCAAAACACAAAATTAATGGGACCGAATTGTCCGGGACCGAATTGTCAGGGACCGAATTGTCCGGACCGAATAGTCCGGGACCGAATTGTCCTGCTTCCGGCACTGACCAATAATTTACGGAAGTACTGCAATTTAAAAGAAAATTTGATTCATGCTCCCTTCTATTTTCCTCAAATGATAACTTAGCCGATCTATGCAATTTTATTTACTCACTGTAAAAATTTACGATACGAATTAATAAATAACATTATCATTAAATCATTAATATCATTAAATTTCTAGAATTTTGAGTAAGAGAGGGTGAATAAATTTTCAGAGTTAATTTTCAGAGTGAATTTTTATTATATACTAGCTATTACGTAATTGTTACTACAAAAATAAGATAAAATAGGAACCTTAACATGATATAGGCCTAGTATAATGATGTTAATTTATGTTATATTGCCCACCAAATGTATGTTGGGCAATTCCACCATTGATGTAACACTTATGTCGAAAATAAAAAGTCATCTAATCAGCATAATTTTGGTATCAAAGTGACGAGAAAGAATTAAATTTTTAATAAAAGTGACGGATTCTTAATTTTTTTGAGGGTAACAACTGGTTTTTCATTATTGAATATGAGAAATTTTTTTTACGTATTTTCAAATTTGCAGAAATTATTACATGTCATTTTTGACATAATCTTACTACCATTGAAATTGTCTGATTAGGACAGGTAATTACACCACCCGAAAATTCAACATTTATTAGAAGCTATTGATGATAAAAATTTGAATATTGACATAATAGCATTGTGTATTCAAAATTTCAAAAATTTTAGATTTGGCTTACAGAAATATGTGAGTCCGTAACGAAAAGTACTTAAAGTTTTAATTTGGAGTACACCCCGCATGTGTATTGCACTGACAATCATTTTCCTTTGGGTTTACAACCAATCAAAACCATCCATTAGGTCTCTATGGTCTGTATTACAGCTGAACTGTTTAAGAATAGCGTTACGGACTCACAAATTTTCCGTTACGGACTCACCAGGCGGTAGGTTAGGTAAGAATCATTCTGCTTTGTATACATTATTCACTATGTAAACTGAAAGTATTCAGCTCCTTTTAGTCTGACAATTGTCCATCGACAGTACATTCGAACGCATTCATTCATACATCATCCTAATGTACGACATTCTTCATTGCGCCCGTTTAATCCTGTCTCTTACGTCTAATACTCACATTTCTGGGCCGAAAGGGCCAAACGGCATATATCACGGATGACAGAAGTTACTGACCAAGATGGTATAGTATGATACACTCGAAGTTCGCCAAGATTTCATGAAACGAGTGAGCGAATGATGGATTGAGATACAAAAAAATCTTCCGTTAGGCCAGGGATTACGAACAAAGTCTCAATAATAAAGTGTATATTTCCAGTGCGGCCCCCTCCTATATTCCCCAGAGGAAACTCCAGTTCTCATTTAGCTACCATTTACGGAAGGAAGAGATGCGCCCTGGCTAATAAGTCCCTTTATGGTCTTTAAAGTATTCGTGCCGAAACGAAAACTACCCTAGCCCTCATGATGGGATCGAACCCACGACCCAAGGAGAGATGTGATTTAAATGCCACCGATTTAACCAACTACGCCAAGTTGGAATAACTTAAGTACAATGCTAATAATTATCGTAAATCATAAATACAACGAAATACTGTTCAAAATTTATTTTCCAGTATAAAAAATTGTCCGTGAACGTGGTATTTATGTTGTTAAAGAATTAGAAATTGGTCATTTTAACAAATTATGGTCATATGAACTTATAGGATATTAAATATACACTACTATACACACACCAAATATGCCTACTCAAAATATGAACACTACTAAAGATATATCTAATAGTGATACTTAAGGTACATTGTGAAAGCGAAAGGTATATAAGCAATAAATATATTTATTGAATAAATACCATAAACAGTCATTGGTCATTGCTCTTTTTTTTCTAAACAATATAACGAGTGCATAACGATTTTAAGTGTGAGTCTGTAACAATTTTTTCTGTGAGTCCGTAACGAACAATTTCTCTATAAATGAGGTTTACCACCATATGTTTCTGCTATTTATTAACTTATAAATTTACAAAATTTGATGTATCTACCTCGCATTGTGAAAGTTATAACGTATGGCGTTAAACATTTCAAGAGAATTTGTCAAAATACAATTGGGTAATTTTTCTTTGTCCATTTGCATGTGAGTCCGTAACGGGCACTATATTTACAATATCCTATGAATCAAATGAGATACAACTCTTTTTTATAAGTCAAAGTAAAGATGTACCATTAATCCATCAGCCACCATAGATGAATGTTATTTATATTGTAAAGTTATTAATTAAATATGCCAATTAAATTTGAAAATTGCGTATGAATGTGAGTCCGTAACGATGGAATTGCCCATTACATGTTTTATTGGACTTTCGCCCAACAACTAGTTGATCTACTTACACCTGTAAAATGAATTCAAGCTGCATCGACCTTACCGAATCGCTACTCTCGAATGACGTCACCCCCAATTATGTAAACACATACAATTATGAAGGTTTTACACTCTCAGAAAGGGATATTGGAAGCTTGGACGGCCAAAATTGGGTAACAGATAACATTATAGAAAGTGTCATTGGTGTAATGTGCATTGAGAATGTACAGAAAGTACGAGTTTTCAGCACTCGCTTTCTTTATATACTAAGGAGCAAAGGAGGTTATGAATCATTAAAAAGATGGACCAGATTAAGTGACTTTTCATTAGATTATTTATTCTTTCCCATCCATTGTAACAACCATTGGACACTGCTTACCTTTTCACCCGCTACATGGGAGATTTGCTATTTTAACTCACTTGGTGGATTGGACTTAAAACTCATAGATGAATTCAAATTATGGCTATCTAATGAGGCTAATCGTTTCAGTATCCCTCTATGTGATTTTCATATTTCTCCTCCACTCCCTAAGCTCCAGTACAATGGTTATCAATGTGATATCTACGTCTGTAAGTTTGCACAACTCATCCTAAATAAGGAGTCGATTGAAACAGTTAACGATACCTCTATCCAGTCCTTTCGTGTATATCTTCATTCCTTGGTGTCATCAAAATCAGTTCTAGTGAAAGCTGCAGACTCAGTCCCCTCACAACCCACTAACACCCAGTCACCTACCACCCAATCAGTTTCTGCTCCAACCCATCAACCCTCCCCAACTCAGCAAGGTTCTCTTAACCAGCCTCCTATTGCACAAACTGGCAAAAATCTATGCCCTTCCTGCCAAAAAATGATTGCAGCCAATCAAAGTGGTAAGTTGCGGAAGCATAAGAATGTGAAGGCTGCATCCTGTATAGGATCTGGTTTTATAATTTCCCATTTAACTCCTTTCATATCTAAACCTCAAAATCCAGTAATTACATCTAGAGTGGGGGATACTATAGCAATAGCAGAAGATCCAAGTACCACCAAGGTAAGTGTGCAATCACCCTCGGCAGACTCAAAAGTATATGGTATTGAACCTGATCTTCCTGATTATAATCCATCACATGCCCCTAATTTCTTTTGGGGACCCATTTGTGGCAAAGATCTTGTTATTTCAGTTGATGAACTATACTCTACTGTTGTACATTGGCGTAAGAACTGCTTCAAGTTGCCTTCAGGTAAAGCAGGGAAAGATTATGTTGAGGAAACTAACCGTCTTCTGTCCGGCTGGGAGTCAGGCTCTCCTTTAGAGGGTGTAGCATTCAAACTTGTCTCTATTATGCCCCATCTTCTTCTACAAAAACCCCATTCAAAGTCTATATCTTCAGAACATTGCACTGTCCTTTCCTCTAGGTTAAAGCTGTGGGCATGTGGAAAATTCGAGGATTTACTTCGTGACTCTCTAGCAATTCAAAAAAAGATTCAACAATCATATCCTGCTAAAAAACCTACGGATACTGCCAGGATTTTTAGTAAACTTGTGTTTGAAGGTAAGATAAGTGCAGCGATTAGATTACTTGAGAATTCAGGTGAGGGGTTCCTAGATCTCAGCAGCAGCGTTGTTGAAGAATTATATTCGAAACATCCACCAGCTGCCGGATTCTCACTTGATTATGCACTAAGGGGTCCTACTGAACTAATTCCTCCCAGCACCTTCTCATCTATTACAGGTGAAATGGTTTTCAAAGCTGCTTTAGGGATAAGAGGGGGTTCGGGTCCTTCTGGCCTTGATGCAGAATCTTTAAAGAGGATTCTCTGCTCAAAAGAGTTTCGCTCAAAGTCAACTGACCTCTGCCGAACTATCGCTAAAGTAGCCCAGCGCCTTGCTACAGAGCCTGTTGACCCTAATAGCATTGAAGCCCTTGTAGCCTCTCGTCTTATACCTTTAAACAAAAATCCTGGAGTTCGTCCTATAGGTGTTGGGGAAGTCCTTAAGCGGCTAATAGGTAGAATTATAGTAAGTGTTGTGAGAGAGGAGGTACAACACACTGCTGGGCCTCTACAGACGGCGGGAGGGCATTCAGCTGGAGTAGAAGCAGCAATACATTCTTTGGTTGAAGAGTTTAACCAGGACGAGAATGAGGGTATTTTAATGATTGATGCATCGAATGCCTTTAACATGTTGAACAGATCAGTAGCCCTCCACAACATCAGAATTCTTTGCCCTGCTATATCCCTATATGTCATTAACACTTATTGTAGGAAAATACTCCTTTTCTGTGGTGTCATCGAGCTTGAGTCCAATGAAGGAACAACCCAAGGTGACCCGTTAGCATTCCCCTGGTACGGCATATCCATTAATCCACTTATCTATCATCACCACACTCGAATAAAATCCGTCTGGTTTGCTGACGACTCCAATGGCATAGGTAATCTTCTAGATATCAGGAAATGGTGGGATTTCATTTCTTCACGTGGCCCCAGATTTGGATATCACCCCAAAGCTGAAAAATCATGGTTGGTAGTCAAACCTGTTCTAGTTGAGAAAGCTCAGTCAATTTTTGAGGGCATTGATGTTCATATTACTGACCAGGGTCAGCGCCTATTGGGGAGTGTAATTGGAACAGCTGAGTTCTCCACCACTTATGCGAAGGGCAAGGTCCTAGGGTGGTGTAAGCTTCTTGACAATTTAGCGCAGGTGGCTGAGACACAACCACATGCTGCATATGCTGCTTTCACCCATGGGCTGAGCTCAAAGTGGACTTTTTTTCAACGTTGCTTTGGTGGAGATAGCAGTATATTTCAACCTCTAGAGGACTCCATTCGAAATCGGCTTATACCTGCCCTTATTGGCTCTGTATGTGATGATGGGCTTAGAGATATTATTAATCTGCCAGTTCGTTTTGGGGGCCTTGGTTTGGTAAATCCTGTCTCATCAACCAGCGATCAGTTCAATACATCACTGAGAATATCTGAACCTCTTAAAAAGGCAATAGTGGAGCAACAACATGTGTTATCCTCGTCGATTATGAAGGGTCAGGTTGAGGTAATTGCCACCATGCGTGCACTCAAAACAGCATCTTGGAAAAACAAGGCATTAAAGATTAAGGAGGTTAGTGACACACTTATGGTGCGTGCATTAGACCATGCCTCTCATAAAGGCGAAGTGCCTTTAAGAGGAAGAGCTGTTAGCCAAGAGGAAGTCTCTTGGCTAACAGCTCTTCCTCTTGATGCTGAAGGATTTGTACTAAATAAGTCAGACTTTCGAGATGCACTTGCAATGCGCTACAACTTGCCGATCACTGGCCTCCCAACTACATGTGTTTGCTCAGCATCCTTTACCCCTGACCATGCCCTTATTTGCAAGAAAGGCGGTTTTATCGCATTGAGACACAATGAAAAGCGCGATATAATTGCCAATCTGCTTAAGGAAGTCTGTGTGGATGTTGGTGTAGAACCTAGTCTGCTACCACTGTCTGGCGAGGTATTAACACCTTCCTCTGGCGTTTCTGGAAATGAAGCTCGTCTTGATGTGTCAGCAACAGGTTTTTGGAGCCGCCACTCCAAGTCATTCTTTGATGTACGGGTATTCTATCCCAATGCTGCAACCTATCTCCCATCTACCATAGACAATTTATTAAAGAACCAAGAGGCTGAGAAGCGACGGAAATATAATGATAGGGTACTGAATGTAGAACGTGCATCATTTACTCCTCTCGTTTTTACCTCGAGTGGTACTGCAGGACCTGAGTGTGGCCGATTTTTAACGCATCTTGCTGGTCGTCTGGCGGAGAAGCGTGATTCCACATATTCATCGGTTGCACATTGGTTGCGATGTCGACTTTCCTTCAGCTTACTCCGTACAACTGGGCTTTGCCTTCGAGGTCACCGTAGTCCTCTTTCCTATACCACCGTGCCAGCAGAGGATCCGCGGCTTACTTCCAACCTATGCCCCTCTTTTTCCTGAATGATTTTAAGGGGTGCGGCGATCGAAAGGTGATGAAAAGCTACTGCGACACAATGCCTACGGTGCCTGTAGACTAATATGATTTGATAATAATATTGTTTTACAATAACATTGTTGAATTATTTATTTTTCTTTTTTTTGTATAATCACTTGACCCAGAGTGATTAATAGCAATTCCTCTTTACTAAAATTATTTGAATATTTGGACGTTTTTAGGAGTTTATCGTACCTTGATTTCTATTGTGAATATTTACATGTTTTGTTATGTTATATATAATGTCAACTATAACCTAATAATGTCAATAAACCTATCTAACTAACTACAACATTACACAATATCTGAACTTCCTACATTTAGTGAATTGTTTTATTCCAGGTTTTATGGCAACAGCGGTGGCACTAAGGTACATCCAGATAATTGTGAAGTATTCCCAGGGGAAAAAAGCGTTTCGCTGCTTTATGATGGTTTGTAACAAATAACAACACTATTATTATTTATAAAAGGATGAGAGTTAGGGGGGGGGGGGGGGTGTAGCGCTTTTTCTGACCAAAAAGTCGTATTTTTGAAACATATCCTATCTGATGAAAAATGTCATGCTGAATCCAAATATGGAAACCGTTTTCCAATTAGTTTTATATTATTATCCATATCCAACTAGTATTCAATTAGTTTTCGAGATATCTGGGATAGAAGATACTGGTATCGCGATATCGGTAAATGCGATGAAGTTTGGGGTTTGCATTCAATTTCTGCAAATTTCTATGCTCAGTGGTGCCAAATTGATTTCTGCACGAGAAAGATGATAAAATTTTAATTGAGAAGATATTTTTTTATGATTATTGGACCTACTGGTCAGTTTATAAGACAACTTCAATCTATGGAAAAACGACGGGACTCGAATAAGCGAAAAATAATAATAAAATAAAATAATAAAATAAAATATTTGCGGTCTTTGCGGGATTACACGGAATGGACTTATCGGTCATCGGAGATCTTCAAAATACATAATCTCAAAGTTCGTTTTAGGCTCATTCGAAAGCTCTTTTCTCAGAGAACAAAGTTACCATTTGGTTTGGCAAACTCTTGAAAGCTGACTGAGCAATATTAACTTAAACAATTTTTACAAGGCATACCCAAATTCATGTTATGTTGCATCACAACCATTTTATCGTAAATCAAATGGTAACTGTGTTCTCGGAGAAAAGAGCTAAAAATGAACTTCGTATGACCACTAGAACCTGGAGATTATACATTTTGAAGACCTCCGATGAGCGATAAGTCTATTCTGTGTAATCCCTCATAAACAGCAGAGTCGCTTATTCGAGTCCCGTCATTGTTCCGGAGACTTGAAGTTGTCTTATAAACTGACAAGTAGGTCCAATAATCATAAAAAAATATGTTCTCAATTAAAACTTTGTGCTCATTCTGACCACAGAAATTTGTAGAAATTGAATGCAAACCCCAAACTTCATCGCCTTTACCGAAATCGCGATATATCGGAGCCAGTATTTTCTACCCAGATATCTCGAAAACTAAGCAAGATATGAGAAAAAAGCTTCCATATTTTGATTCAGCATGAAATTCTGCATCAGATAGGGTATGTTTCAAAAATTCGACTTTTTGGTCAGAAAATTCGCTACGTTTAAGGCATAATTTTTAAATTTAAAATTTAATATTAAAAAAATAAATTTCTAAATTTGAGGCTTAATTTTAGTATTTTACTACTATTCTACTATTCTGATTTTTTAAACTTATTTTTATAATTCGTTTAAAATTAAGTATTATATTTGTAAATTATTTATAAATTGAAGCGATTATATGCAATACTGTTGGGATTTATATTAGCTTTTACGAAAATTCTTCCCATATTGTATCTCACGGGGGGGATCCACAACAATAGGGGCGCGTGGCGCCGCGCACCATATAATTTTTGAAAAAGAAAATAAAAAGAATTCAGGAAAAAAATTATTCATAGTTACGCTAAAACATACAAGGGCCGTCATCACTCGCAAGCGGAATCCACATTTATTAACCACAAATTCCATCTCGATACCATCCCCAATATATAATCGTTGTAAACCTTCCCAAGAAGGGCGCGCTCCATGTAGGCGGGAGGGGTATCACCTTGGCGTAATATAGATCAACAGTATGGCTTTATGGGTTGGCTATACATTGTATGAAATCTATGCACGGCCTTTGCTTTACATACATTATCTGATTATTGGGATTGGGGTGCCTATTTGAACTGACAGACCGAAAGACCACTAACAACCTATGTATGTACAACCTATGTACAACCTATGGTAAAGCATCAATCATGGGGCTATGTGTAGTGTAATAACTAGTTACATACTTGTGTGTAAAGTAGCACTTTACAGTGTGATGATCCGACTCGCTTTGTTACAGGAACGAACGTTAGTTAGTGAGTGAAAATAAAGCCACGAGGATCAGAACACTGTAAAGTACTTTGCAACAAGTATGAATGTAGTTTTATTTCAAAATTTTAACATTACGAAATGATTGTATATATATTATAAGTGATAGAAACTGCACAAATTATATTAGTTGCTGTATAAATAAATGTAAAAATGACATAAATTATGTTATAAATAAGTTAGCTTATATTTATGGTGGCATTTGGAGCCATGTTATAATAATATAGCTAGGCCCTACTGGTTATTAGTAGCTATACCACGCCTACCGGTAGGTAATGCAGTAGGCATATCTGGCTGTCAGGCAAATTTCCTAATTTCCACCTATTGTTTACGTGGTAACCAATGATGGCGTCAAGTAATGTCCACTAAGGGGACATTACTTAATATTAATTACTTAGCATTACTTAATTTTCTTTATCTACAGGTTATGCCCAATGGCAAATTTGGCACATATTACAAATATCCCGCAGTTTTCTAAATGAACCAATGAAAGATGATACCTAATGAACCCAAACATTTGCCACGAAAGCGTACACAAGCAAGACCTATTTTTACTCGCGTGTCCCCCCCAATTTCGTTTAATCTCCGATTGACTTGCGGTATATAATTTATTTACAAACAAGTCAGGTTCAAATGGGAATACAAATAATTTATTCCTTCCTTCCCAATTTGTTATACTGTTACCTATGAAGCAGTACTATATCTCATAGGACGTATTGTTACCCATTTAGCCCCCCAAAACCGATCTGTTAGCCCAAAATAAGCCCCATACTTCCCTTGACTATTTCCAATGTACGTGGAGGCGTCGAAGTGCACTGGTTCAATGTGCACGGCACCAGTACGAAGTGCTCTGCAACAATGCAAAGTGCACTAATTCACTGGTGCAATGTGGTCTAGATCATTATACAGCATTCAAGATCGTCTATACAGCAGCAGCCTGTAGCATAAGTCTCCAAATTAATATAAATATAAATTACAATTTTAAATTGTATTTTTTATAATTTTTAAATTACAAATTTACAAATTAATAAATACTTATACTGTAATATGTCATATTACCAAAGGTTCAGGAAAGTGTTGCACAGACTCAAGTTACTTAATAATAATGCAGATTATAATGATAATGATGATATTGTTCTTGGAAGAAGTACCTCTCTTCTATCAGATTGGAAGACGGAAACAAGGATGCTAATGTTTCCAATAAAATGTCTATTTGGTTATGGTGACCCTGTAGAGTTAAAGGTGTTGGTAATGTGGAAGGGTATAAACACGTGCTTCAATTGTCAATGGGGAAACATTCCTCACCTGAGAATGTTTTACAGATGGTTGATATCTTATCCAAACAGGAAGTCCTTAACACCACTTATCTTAGACTCAGTCAACTACAACAGCACATATCGAGAAATATCAATGAAGTTACAAAAGATGAATTACGTAACTATATTCAAGGTGAGAACAGTTCAGGACGCGCAAGTCTATTGGGGAAACAAAAAAAATTGTCTGGACTAAAATGGGGATCTAATAAACAAGATCAGACTGGCAAACCTGGACTATTTGGTTACTTAAGGCATACTTTGCTTTTCCAGGGCCAGCTAGTTGTGGTGCTCTCCATCTTCATTCACTAATGCACTATTTACAACTATTGCATTTTTCAGATACAATAATGAAATCCTCGATTCCAAATGCTGCAATTGCTGTAATGATTTAGAACAGCTCCCAATCTCCAGTGAGGCCAAGAAACATTCATTTGGCAGAGTGGAAGAACCAGTTGTCACTGAATCCAGGAAATGTAAAAAAGGTCACGTCATCGGAACTCATAGACTTTGCTTTAGCCAAAGGTTTCACTGATGGAAATAACAGAGGGAGAAGCACAAATCAATCTCAACATCTCCACTCCACCAGAGAATCCAGAACATGTCCCCGATCAAAGAACAGAACCCATTACCACCATCCATCATAGGCAGGAAAGTAGTTATTGTTATTCCTGACATCATAGGACTGTGACTACCAGATGTACACGTGATCATGCCCATTTTGAATTTTACTTTCAACTAGCACCTATAATTACGAAACCATTTAGATCATTTAAGGATCTCTGTAATGCAACAATGTGGTCTAGCAGTTTTTCTTTATGGATTGACAAATGGGATGACTCTAGGAGATCGTCATGTTCTTGAACAAAGGCAAGAATATTATATAGGCCAAGAAGAAGCTAGAAAACAACAATTACTACTTAGATAGATATCATGTTGATGAAACAAATATGGTCAACGAGGGCATTGCTGATAATAATGACTAGTGATTTTGAAAATGCTGGTGACGATCCAACAGAAGATATTTCAACATTACTGTCTACCTTCCAACTATCTAGTAATATTAAAGAAAATATTGCAGAAGTTAATGTGATGAAAAGACTTTGTGAGCTTGAAATTAATTATAGTGACCCAAGATTCATGTTGGGTGAATTTTTCTTTAGAAATTGGAAATTCACTTCCTTCAGTCGACTCCTCACAAGTGCGAAGAAGAAAATCATGAAGTACATTTGCATTGACCAATGAGAAGGTTTACTACCTTGGTAGATACATTGGTATGCCCATCATCGTCACCCAAAATATTGGAGTTGAACTGGGAATTGCAAATGGAACCTTAGCAACAGTAACCGGAGTTAAGTTTCCTCGAGGAACAAAGTATAAATAAGGATTAAATGTAACCAAAAAGGTAAATCGAGCATCAAATTTACCAGATTATATACTCAGAGAAACTTTATTCACTAAATTCCCTGTCAAATTTTCAAATATTCCAAAATCGATCGAAACTCAAAATTAAAATAGAAGTTGCAGGTAATCATTCATTCAGCGTAAGTATGACACAGTTGTCTCTAGTGCCATCATCTGCACTCTCTACATTTAACTTTCAAGGTCTCACTTTCACTAAGATAATCATCAGTGATTGGGGTGCTGGATCGAGATGGAGCGGTTTTAATGGTCAAGGCAATCTCTAGAGTTATTAAACTTTCTGGGTAATACTTATTATCACCTTTGGATGCCAATATAGTAAAGAAATTCAAACCTACCACTAATCAAATTGCAAAAATTGATAAATTAATCAAACTCTCCTTTTTTTCTATTTATATTATTTTTTATTATTATTTCTTATATTCTATCTTTGTATAAATACCCAGTACCACTCTGCAGTGCCATTCTAATGCCCCATATCCTTTTATCAATCACCTCTAACTCACATTTACATCCCATCTCAGCTTACTACACAATCCATCTCAGCATGTTTGCTTAATTTGTTACTCATATTACGTGGGGCCCGCATATAGAGACTTTGTGGAGTTAAACACTCATTTAAACACGTAATTAAGAACAATTTGTTACACTTGATTGCACTCTTTTTAAGTTTTTCGCACATGCACACAACCCCATTGAATGGCGGGGTAATTTGGGTCGGAATATCATTGCAGACTGGGACGCACTGCTCGAGGCTGAGTGTTGACTATTAGAGTCCAACTGAGGATGTTGGATCATTGTCATGGGATCAGCATCGTATGTTCTCTGAATTTGTTGGGACCAATAAATTAATGTTAATAACCATCCCCCCAAACGTCACATTTTTCCCTTCGAAAAAATGGTCCACATCCTCACAGTTTACAACTCCCTTCCTCACTCCCCTTTCTGAAACATGATTGCATTGTTATACCCAATCGGTGGAACAATAATGTAGATAAGGAAAGGAGTTGTGTTCCGAAGTAATCATTATCCATCTCTATCTTTGTGGGTGCATTCGTTATCAAACAATCTCGACTGGAATCGAACCCGGAAGGACTCGGAAAGTTGCTCGGTGTCAGTCCAGCAGTAGAAGAGATATTTAATAGACCCCCTGTTGGTTCAAATTCCCTACGATCCCGACTGGAATCGCACCCAGAAAGACCCGGCGGAAAGTCGTGTCAGTCCAGCGGTAGAGGAGATATTCGATAGACCCCCTTTTGTTTCAAATGCCCTATGATTCGGACTGGAATCAAACCCGGAAAGACCCAGAAAGTCACTCAGTGTTAGTCTGGCGGTAGAGGAGGTATTCGATAGATCCATCATCGTAGTCTAGTGCTGTTTTTAGTCTGTGCGATTTTGTGCTATATAGTCTGCAGTTTCCAGTCATTACAAATTAGGCCACTTATTTTCGTATTTCATAATAACTTCTGTATAGGACTGTATGCATTGATAATGACGGCCATTACCGTCAATAATATAGTTGATATATAATATATATATATTATATATCAATTTTGCTAAGATCCAATACATCAGAATTTTCTTGAGCAGATCTATCTATGATCTATTCTCAAAATCTTCTAGTTTAATTCTATAAACCTCTCCCTGATGCCTTTTATTAAATATAATAATATAACTTAATACAACTTCGTTTAATTCGCCCCATGCTGAGTTATAATTGACATTGTTTGAGTTGCTCAGTTGTATTGATAGTACCTGAATATTGGTAATTAAATACTGACTGAATTTTACAGTATCTTTGGTTGTTGGTAAAAGATTGAGGTTTCCTCCGCCATCTCTCATGTAGTGGTCTAAGGGCATGAGAACTTACTAGCTCTGTCCAGTTGCAAAGAGTTGCTTAAATTGTTTTGCCCATACTTGTTCTTCCGAGTTATTGCTCTAAACCATGGACATTGAGTAATAAAGACAGTTTATTTATAGTATGTCCTAGTTTAAATTCTAAAGATGGTTTCTCATACATATGTCTGTCCTCATCAAAACCAGCAACCTTATAGTTAGTTTATTATTGACCAATAAATCGGTCCAAGTGGGACGGAATACATATATATATCTGAATACACTCAAGCACTTATTATAATAACCAGTAAAATACGCGGCCGCGGTACTCTCAAATCCTAAATTAAAAGTTACTTAGTATACATAAACCAGCATAGCAATGGCCATATTCAAATAATTTAATATATGCTGATCCGTATATATAACGTTACGTACAAATAACTTACTAATAAATATTAAATAAATATAAATACATAATAGAGTTAAACCAATTTAATTAATAATTCTAAATCTCTAAAAGTTCGTCTATATATTGCATCGTGGTACACAGGGGGTCACTGGATAGAACAGAGCATGGGGATGAATAATCTAATTGGTATTTATTCCTTAGGCCTACTGCCTCTACAAATGAACATGTACAAATAACATGTGATTCGGATTGGGGCGAACCACACTTGCAAAAACGTCGATCATATGGGACTCGGTTCCATCTCCCTATCTCTACGCTGAGATTGGTCGATAGAAGCCGGAACCTGGTCCACGCCTTGCGGTGCGACTCCCGGATATCCTGTTGCAGGCGAATATAAAGTATCTAATGACGGATTAAACGATCTGTATGTCATAGGCCTCGTTGAATCGCTGATTAGAACTCTGTTGCGTATCTCGGACAGTTTCGTTTGGGCAGGGTCATCCTGACTGTTTAAAAGCCCAGAAATGACCCTACCCATAGGGGTCCCAGCCTCGCGGCAGAGCTCAATCGCGAATATAGCGGGTCTATGCAGGTCTCTCCTTGCCATAAGTTTAAGCAATAGGTTTCGCTGGCTAGAACGAAACATTGCCGTTGGGTCGGGTTGCCCCGATTCTATGTCCAATATGTCTCTGCAAATGTTATTACGTACACCTAACGCAGCGCACAATAGGTTATTGTAATGTACTGTAATTGTCGAAGCTGAATTACCAATCCAAGTCTCGCAACCGTAGCAGATTGCGGCCACAGCTGCGGCTTGGAATACTTTCAGTTTTACGAAAATTGGTGCTTCTGAATGCTTTGATAGAAAAGCAAAATACTTATTAACATGCTTAATTTTATCCTTTGTGTGTACAGCAATTACGGTGTTCATTGAACCGTCCTGCGTTATCGGTGACCCTAGATAAATATATGAATCACAATTCTCGATTGTAAGACCCCCATACATATTATTGGTTACAAGTATATCATGTTTCTCGCCCGGAGTTATTTTAACAATTATCATAAATTTGTTTTTTTTACGGTTTATGATCATTCCAGACCGGGCACAAAAATTTAATAATACACCAAGTTTCTCAACACAACGGACGCGGTTGGTTGCTAAAATTACTGAGTCGTCCATGAGGATTAGAGAGTGCAGCCAATTTAAAAAACCATCGGGTAAACAACACCGTAGCATACGGATTAACGGGTTTATAAAAAAAAAGTGAACAAAAAGCAGCTACTTGATGAACCTTGCAGAACACCTATGTTAGTTAGTATTTTAACAGATCCTAGAATACTCTTTGTACCAGTATATAAACATATCAGTGCTGTAAGCATTCTCGCTCCACATCCCGTTGATTTCAATAAATTGAAAAGGGATGATCGGGGGACTTTGTCATAAGCGGTTGAAAAATCTATAAAAACAATATACAACTTTAATTTCTTGAAAATTACGTAGTCTATAAGTAACCGTATAGTTAAAATGTGTTCCGCACAACTACGATATTTCTGAGGTTAACCACAGCAGCTACAATCAGGTTGAGCGATTCAGGGTGAATAAATTGTGATATCTGAGCACTTTGTTGAAATCCAATGTGACCTCATGCAAAGCCATCTCAACGAACAAGCTCTCTAAGTGTTTCTCTAATATAGGAATAATTTTCAGTGTTATGGCCTAGTTTATTAATTTGCCGTTTAGCAAGATTATTATTAATCCCTTTTGAATTAAAACTTATCTATATTGTGAGTCTTTCTCATCAAAAATTTATTGAAATTAAATCGAACGGGCTGGCCGTTTATATACTTATGGCGTACTATCTTTGTTGGAACCTGATTTTATCCTCCCTCAACTTGTAGCAGTAGTGAAGTTTTCTTCGATCAGACAATAATTTTGTGTCTTTTACTCTAATGACTATAATTTAACAGTAGGCCTATATAAATGATTTTCGTACGGTACGGTACTCTACAGTACTCTTTTCTGTTATTTCTATTGATACCATGCTTTGTTGGATAAACCCCATTGGTATGTTTTTTTTTGCTTTTTGCTACATCCGCTGTCTTTAATTTAGGTATATACTGTGCAGATTTTTTCGCACTTCCCCGATCCCATTTTTTACCTTCCCTCCTGCCCCCTTCCCGCATGAATATCCCGCCTCCTCCTTCAAGGAAAACGTATTTTTTAAGTAATGAGGATAATTTCAGCTGCTGTATTTACGAATCCAGCTATCATTTGCCTTGTGGCACGTTTTTAAATAAAAAATAAGTAAATAGTCAAGGTGATATCTATTGTATTTACTGTGTTAATGATATATTTCCCTTCTTCAGTGTCGACTTTAATGACAGTGACATTTTTACCGATATAATTATCCAAAAAATGAAACGATGATTTTCAATGATCAAAATGCTATTTTTTCTCAAATAGATCCTGATAAAAATATTGTTATTATATCAGACATTGGGGACTATCATTCAACTGAAAAGTTTAATTCAGAATTCGCTAATCCAGAGTATAAAGATTCATTTTCCGTATTAAATATTAACTCGCGAAGTTTAAATCAAAATTTTGTAGACACAGTATCTTACCTAGAAACACTTAGTAAGAAATTCGATATTATTGGTATCACAGAAACGTTTTTAACTGATAAATCTAATCTCGGGCTGTTCCGTATCGAAGGCTATCAACCACTAATAGTAGACAACAGACGATATGGGAAACGTTTATCTCATGGTGGGGTCGCTCTATATGTACGAAACGGTTTAGAGTAAAAGCTACGTGAGGATCTCCAGACAAGTAACTGGAAATATTTGGATCCAATTAAAATTGAGCTCAAGTGAGAAACCCCTAGTAGTTGGTTGTATATATCGGCCTGAAAAAATACAATGTGAATTAATTGTTCCTAGAAAATCTCGAATCTCAGCTAGAGAAAATTGCGAGAACAAATTTTAATAGTGTTTTATTTGGTGATTTTAATATTGATGTGCTGATACATAATTCTGAGACACATAATTATTTAAATATATTACATTCACTTGGTTTTTCACAAGTAATTAAAGCAGGCTACGAGATTATCTGAATTTCGTAAATCGGCAATTAATAATCATATAGTTACTAATTTATACGATACCTTTGTTAAGCCAGGTGTTTTCCTCACAGAACTATGAATTCACAAAACCACAGAATTCTATATTGCACCGATACTCAAAGCAGTCGTTTCCGAAAAAGTTAATTACCTCGATCAATAATATTGATCAAACGGTCACTGAACCGAAAACTTATAGCTGCCAAGTTATTAGTTTTTTTACGTCTATAGGTCCACAGCTCTCGAAACAACTACCTGGTTTAAGGACTATTCCGACCCGGACAACTCCGAAACGGACAATTGCGTGAGTTGGTTGGTTGGTTGGGTGAATTCTTAGCACGCAGGTATTCTTAGCCCACGAGTATTCTTAGCCCACGAGTATTCTTAGCCCGCGAGTTAGTAAAGGAGCAGGTTTCAGAGGCGTATTGAGGGAACCAAAACAATAAAAGTTATTGTTTTGCTGGCTAAGAATACCCACGGGCTAAGAATTCTCGTGGGCTAAGAATACTCGCGGGCTAAGAATTCCTGAGACCATTGCGACCCAGACAATTCCGACCCATTCAAAGATATAATTAAATTTTCATTGGTCGGAATTGTCCTGTTGGAATTGTCTGGGTCGGAATTGTCAGGATCCAAATAAATAAAAACAATTAATAGAATTTATCGGTAATCAATAACAAAAATATGTGTCTAGATAATATAATAATATTTTTCTTAA